>WKLE02000571.1:3877-18192 GCA_014885115.2 Asterionellopsis glacialis
TTGGATGAAAGCATTGTTATCACCCAGGAAATATGGAACTAATGCCTTCTGCTGATTGTTGACCAGTAGCCAATGTATTTTCTTTGAAGGTAAACAGCATGGAGACAACCGCTTCTGTTTCTGCCGTGGCAGATCCCAATGTCTCAAAATGCCAAGCATCGGTGGGGAAACTCCTCAAAAAGGGACGACACCCGAAATACTGAGACTGAGAACAGTATCAACAACCCTTTCGCGAAGAATACATTTGATCAATCACGACGGCTGAGATAGTATTTGGCGCGCGTAGAAGTTCTGCATACACCATACTTTTTTAAACGATTATGATTCATTGAATTATAAATTTTAAAATCTTATCGATTGCGTATTATTTTGTTTTCTTAAGTTCTTGCTGTTCTGCAACATTTTCAGAGTTAATTTTGTTTGCTACTCCGGACGGTAACATTGACATCGTCCTCAATGATGACGCCTCTTGAGCATTTCTTTCTTGTTTTAATTTTGCAACTTTTCTAAAACTTTCTGGGTCATATAGATCTAATCCTGCTTCCCAAATAGCAACACGTAAGGGACCTATCCGGTTGACAATTAGTGTCGCCAAACTTGGTAAATATTGTGATAAATAACAGAAAAATAGTGTAGGTTGCTTTGCAATCCACAATTCTTTTCCTGTATTTTTTCTTTTTTGTTGAAACATCATACTACTCATCATGAGACGCGCGCATCGTTCTGGTGTCATTTTCAATTCTTTCTTGTTGTTGTTGTTGTTGTTGTTGTTGTTTTCGTTCTGCTGAGTTGTACTGGAATTTTTTTGATAACCTGGTTTTTCTCCTTCTTGTTGTTGAAAGAATGGTGTTGCAATCGGACCTGGACAAATTATATCAATACATAATGATGGATATTCACTACGTAACGAATTAAAGTACCCATGTAAGGCATGTTTACTTGCAGCATAAGATGCTGAAAGTGGTAATGCAAATTTCCCACCCACAGAAGATGTAATCACAAAATGACCACGCCTACTAGGCCTAGCTCCTGAATGATCAGCATGATGTGAGGAAATCCAATTTTTGAAATTTTTTTTTAGTATTGTTTGTGTCATATGTATTGGTCCCAAGGCATTGACAGTCATCATTTGTTCTGTCGTTGTTCGATCTGTTTCAAGTGCTGGTGATTGATGACCTATACCAGCATTCAATACCACACAATCCAAATCCTTATGTTTGTTGTTCTCGTTGTTCAACAAGACACGATCAATAGCTTTTTCCATTTCTTCTTGACTACATGCCATATCTAATGGTAATGTCATAATTTTCGTAAATTCGTCTTCTTGTTGTTGTTGTTGTTGGTTATTATTGTCTTGTTTTCGTTCTTGACGACAGCGTAGTGTACGACATTCAGATGCAACAATTTCTAGTTTATGTACAGAACGTCCACTTAAAATTAATTCCACGCCCATGGAAGCTAATTGTTTCGCTAATTCTGCACCAAGACCTGATGATGCACCTGTAATCCATATACGTTTCCCATGAAAATGGTCCTGCAGTCGTTTTTCGGTGACTACCAAACGATCATACAAATATAATGTTGGATTACAATCTACATTGGCAATAAATAAAGCTGCTACTGATACTGCTGCTGTTGCAGTAGCTGCCACAACAAATGGATTATTTAACATCATAATATTTAGTGGAGTTCCTTGTCCGTCGTGTTTGTTGTGCCAGCAGCTAGAGCTATGGCGTCAATTACCAGTCGGTCAAGAGAAGAAAGAAGCACTATTGAAATGCTCTTACGTTCTGATTTTGATGTGCGGTATGCTCGTATGAACAAGAATGATGAGTCTGTAAGATAGGTTACAAGGAGAAGAATATGCTGTTGATTTGCAGAAATGCCTTGTACTCATTCATTCGCCCTTGTTTTTCTTCGATAATAGAGAGTTGCGTACCGCCTTCACTTTTCTTTTTTCATTTTTCCACTTTTTCGCGTCAGTCGTTTGTCAGTCATCAGTCAGCATCGGCATGTTGAATGAAAGATGTCATGTTTTTACTCTCTCCTCTGGGCGACGCAAGAATAAAAATGTACCATAAACTGCAGGGCCAAAATGGGACGAAAATTATTATGAGTGCTATGAGAAGTGATCGATGAAGAATCGGTGCTCACAGGATGACTCGTTCGATTCAAAGGAGATTGTTACAGTGCAGTTTAGTACCTGTTGCGAAAGCCATCTCCATTACGACAGCGCAGCGCAGATCACGTGCGTGTTCATTCAAAGATACGCCTCTCTGACAAGATTGACCGAGAACTTCTTTCTTATATCTACAACATGTAGACTAGACTAGGTCCTCTAACCTACAATCGTGACACCTTGTTTGACCATCGCATCAACAACTCAGAGCATCTCACGCTGTGTAAAGGAAAAGATTACACCGACACCAAGAACACATATTTGTATTCAGACACATCTTTATTTTTCGATCAACACTACCATGAAGCTTTCTATTACTCTTCTTTTTACTGCTGCCATGTCGGCATCGGCTGCCTTTGTTGCACCAACCCACAATAACAAGATTGTTGATACTACAATGGCACTTCACATGTCCTCGTCATCATCTCGTCGTGACTTTGTTGCATCAGCATCTGCGGCTGCTGCACTTTTTGGTATGAATATCTCTCCTGCCATGGCAGAACCACGTCCCATGTATTTGACAGAACCAACGGATGAATTTAAGGCATCCGAAGCACAACGCATGGAATTTAAACGTGCTCAATTGTTACTAAAGAAGAAAATGCAAGACGAACTCGATACCTTGACGGCAGAAAAGAATGATGAAGATGCCTTGGCACAAGATATAAATAATATACGTCAAACTGTCATTGAATGTGGTGGTATGCCACTTGGCATTAAAAAAGATGACTTGGTCAAACAAGTACGTGCAAAGAAAGCCAAGGGATTTTGGCCTACCAAGGTAGAATATGCCTATCAAGGACTTATCAATGAAATTGCCTACCAACAAAGTCCTAATAAGGATAAAGATGTTGCAAATCCATTGTAAGAAAGCACTTTTTTCTTATTATAATAATATGTTATTTTCATGGTATATGTATATATGTGTACCCAAAGGTTTTGCAACAACCTATCAAACGAGTTGCAAAATGATGCTATTACAATTTATACATTTCGATAAAATCATATTATTATACAGAATGAAATGATCTAGGATGCAGGTGATGGAATGGATGTGAGTACCGCACGGTAAGTATCTGGTGGTATGGATGATAGGCAGTGAGAGAGGAATGATTGACTTTTTGAAAGATATTATGATAGTACATACCATAGTTCAGTTCAAAAGAAGTTCCACGTTTCAAATGGAAGGTAACCTATTATATAAGTAATATACATGAGAATTCACTAAAGTCAGTATGTTCCAAGCTAGTTTTCAAAAATGTGTAGTTAGTAATTCATTTACTCACTTGAAAGTCTGCAGATCACTCAGATCCGTAAAGGAACATCAAAAAGGTTACAAGTCGAATTATCAAGAATGTCTTGAAAGACTAATCAAGGCAATAAACCTAAAAAAAGATAGGAATAGACGCTCCCCTTTTTTGGGAGTACATGTGATGGTTTCTCTCTAGGCCAATTCCACGGTTTCCTTGTAAGTGAAATGGTAATACTCAGGGTTGTCCTCAATTACATGGCTTGCTGCAGAGTCGAGAGCGCCTTGTGCAGATTTTGGTGAGCATCAAAATTTTCACCATTGATACAGGGGAAAAGATTGTTCTGTTCAAGAATGCGCCTGTCTGTGCAAAGGATCATTGGACTGATAATAGGGAAGGGATGTATTTGGTATCATAGTACTTTTCATGTTTACCATCTTTTTTGTACTTGGATCGTATGCCATTTTCAATACTCTTCTAGCATACCTGGGTAGGCATGCAATTTATAAAAGCTAAAGAACATTACTAGTCATGAACTAGACGACCTGAAAGATAGAGCATTGTCAACAATAAGATTGCATGCAGTGGAGTCTCTAGGACCCTCTAGACTATAGAGAGTCCTCGAGAGAGAGTAATGAATGTTGTGTTTGTGTACCTGGTAGTAGGTCATACCGTACCTGGTACCGGCAAAGGTCCATCATGAGAAAATCCAAAATAAAAATCTACCAGGTACACGCACACAAGACAGGTAGAGGTTATGACGGACGACATACATACCTTTTTTCTTGTGACTGACGGCTGACGGATCACGAACACAAGAGGCGCATGATAGACTGGTGGGCTTGTACTGTATCTCCTCTAGAGGACTACAATAACATGTGACAACTGACAACATGAGACATGTGACTTAAAGGATGTTATATGTGTTAATTACATGTGTAAACCAATGGCACGCTTGTTACAGCCGTTAACTTAGATACAAGGTACGTACTGGCATCTCGGTCGGCATCAGTCCCGCCAATAATATGTCTCCCCCTAACAAATTTGAATTTTGTTCAAATTCCAATGCTAATGTCCATTGAATAAGATAGTGGTAGAAAACTAGCCAATCAAAGAGTCCATGCATATCCGACATTTGATCGTTTGTAGGGCATTGTACCCCCAAATGTTACAATTATTTAGTGGCTCGGCTGGCGAGTATTTTTAAAAATCACTGCACGGCTGAGTCCAGTGTTAACAAAAGTTAGGTTCATGGACTATGTAATCGAGAGAGCGGCAAAAAAATATCTAACGCTCCTACCATGGACCATTGTAGAAATTAAATGGTACATACGATAGCTTTGTTCTTTTGTTTTGTCTTTAGATGACAGCGCAACATTCAGGTAGGAAGTCCAGCTCGTGTAACACACACTACTGGTTGCAACGGTATGCTCCAGAGGAAGAAAAAAAGCAAGCCATACGCCTCTCTCTTTACTCTTTTGCTGTCAAACAAACTAAACGTAAACTTGACCCTGCTTGCTACATCACCTAGTCGACCGGTACTTTATTATTCTGCCCTGCTTTTCTCTCTTGCTTCTCTCCCAACGAAATTCGTTCTAGAGAAACCTAGTCCTAGCTTTCAGGGGTAAGGACAAGAAGCTAACGTCTTTCATCAAGCTTCAAGAGAGAGAAAGTTCGCTTGATTACTCTAATCAGAGACGAACATATCCTTTCATTGTATCTAACTTCGAAGGTTTGTTTGTATTGATTGTGTGAAGGAGAAGGGAAAACCATCACATTGATCATCAAATACTCCTCTGCTTGGATGCCAAGAAATCTCTTTCCGCGCTGCTTCTACTTCTTCTTGTAGAAAAGAACTAAAGAGAATAGACAAAGACTCTTTCTCTTTGGACGATTGAGTTGAGTTCCGTTGAAATCCGTTGATTCTTTAATATTTTTAAATGAGTACACTGAATCATTTCAACAATAACATTTTGGCAGAAACACAAACAAAAAAAGAGAATAAAAACCTCAAAATGGAGAACAACAACAATGGTGGAAGTCATAATGGGACACGGATTTGGATTAAACGGACGTTAGTTGATTCGATTCGTAATCCTAAAGTTCAGCGATATGGTCGCAATGCTGCTGTTGGGGGGTCATCCTCTTCGAATGCTACAACAGCAGCGAGTACACCATCCTTACAAAGACCACACCAGTTTGGTGGAATTGCGGCTGCCATGTCTATATCATCATCATCATCCATGAGTCGTAAACCATCAAGTGACGATGGATCTGAAGGAGGATCTTCTATTGTAACATCATCTGTCATGTCCTCCAATGGAGGTGGAGGCAACAATGCCAATGGTACAAGTCTTGGACGTCATCAAGCATGGGGTTGGTTACCTGGTGTACTATGTGAGCAATCTTCAACCAAGCTAGTTGTCAAGGTAGATGATAACGTTGTATCTACAAGTACGACTCCAACTTCGACTCTTTCGGTACCACCTTCCTCCTTGGAACAGGGTGATATCTTGTTGGATAATGAATTGCCTTTGAATAATCAAGGACAGGCTTTGCCACCTCAAGATTTAATCAAACTTACGCATTTACATGAACCAGCTGTCGTGCAGTCCTTAAAGTTACGGTATGAACAAAATATTATTTATACGGCGACTGGACCTGTCTTGTTGGCATTAAATCCATTTCAAAACATCCGGGGATTGTACGGTGAGGCTACCATGAAAACGTATTATTCCACGTCCGACAAATCATCCTTACCTCCTCATGTGTATCAAATTGCTGATGCATCCTTCCGTTCCATGATGAGACGTATTGATGAAACTGTGGATGATCCTGATCAGGCAGGTAAATGTAATCAATCTATTTTGGTAAGTGGTGAGTCCGGTGCTGGTAAGACTGTGACAACTAAATTTGTCATGAAGTACTTGGCAGCCTTATCGCAACGAAGTATGAAATCACCGACCAAACGTGCTTATCAACGTGCCAAGGAACACCAAACTGGATTACAAAATTTACCTGAAACACCGTCTTCTTCCACTCCCAAGGGAGCTGCGGGTGCATCTCCCTCGTGGGCGTACACTACACCAAATGTGAAACCACCCATGTTGGATAGGAAAGAAACAGGATTATCCTCTGCCACAACCTTGAGTGGATCATCGACATCAAGTATTGAAGCCAAGGTATTACAGAGTAATCCTATATTGGAAAGTTTTGGTAATGCGCGTACGGTACGGAATGATAATTCATCACGATTTGGTAAATTTATTGAAATTCAATTTACCTCAAGTGGTAAATTGGTCGGTGCAACCATTGATACCTATTTGTTAGAAAAGGTACGATTGGTCACACAATCGCCTGGTGAACGTAATTATCATATATTTTATGAAATTTTAGATGGGATGCCGGCCAATGAATTACGTCACTACTTTTTGGCCAAAACAGCTGCACCTGAAGACTTTGCCATGTTGAGTTCATCAGGTATATCGGATCGTCGTGATGGTATATTAGATAAGGATACCTACCAATCATTACGACTTGCTATGAATACAATGAAACTATCCAATGATGAAATTACCGATATTTTTTCGGTGGCTTGTGCTATATTACATGCATCTAATTTAGACTTTATCAAAGCAACGACAACAGATGATGAAGAATGTTCACTAGATCCTGATAATGTACACTTGGCACCAGTATGTCACTTGTTGGGTATCAATGGTGAAGATTTGAATGAAGCATTATGTACGCTCCATATCCAAGCTGGTGGTGGTGATACTGTACGTAAATCTTTATCGAAAGAAAAGGCGGAAAAGGGATTACAAGCACTTTTGAAAACAACCTATGGTGCACTTTTCCAGTACTTGGTAAAACGTATCAATGATTCTATTGCATGGAAAAAGGCACACACGGAAGATGATGATGACAGTGATGAAGCACCATGCCGTGATGCACCAGCAGCAACTATTGGTGTATTAGATATCTTTGGCTTTGAAAGTTTCCAAACAAATTCTTTTGAACAATTGTGTATTAACTATTGCAATGAAGCCTTACAACAACAATTTAATGCGTTCGTGTTAAAGAATGAACAAGAAGAATACGAACGCGAGGGTATTGAATGGTCCTTTATTGAATTTCCGGAAAATCAAGATGTATTAGATTTGATTGATAAACGTGGACAGGGTATCCTTAATATATTAGATGACCAATGTCGTGCACCAGGAACCAATGATGGCTCCTTTGCACTGGATGTGTATCGTAAATCAGCATCCTCACAGCGTTTCCGTGCAAATCGTAAACAACAATCGAGACATCAATTTGAAATTTGTCACTATGCTGGTCCTGTAGAATATACAGCTGAAGGGTTCGTGGAAAAGAATCGCGATGAATTACCCAAGGAATCCTTGGAATTATTGGCTACCAGTGAACGTGACTTCGTGCGTATTTTAGCAGATATTTTGTCGGGTACAGATGCATCATCTTCCTCCAATAACAACAACCCCAATTCCAGCTTCAGTGCCGGTGGTCCCATCCGTCTTAATAGAGCTGATTCATCCTTGGCATCCTCTGGAAAGACTGTTGGAGGACAATTCCGTCGACAATTGAAAGAATTACGACAAAAGATTGATCAAACTTCTCCTCATTACGTCCGATGTCTCAAACCGAATGATGATTTAGTTCCTGATCACTTCGATACAGCAATTGTAGCCGAACAGCTTCGTTGTGGTGGTATCTTAGAAGCTGTACGTGTTAGTCGGGCTGGCTTTACACAACATTATCCTCATGAAGACTTTGTGAAACGATACCGTATGTTAGCTTTGGGTTCTGAATTATCAGCTGCTGCAACTGGACGTAAAAGCTTTGGTGGTGGAGTATCGCCGACAACATTGTTGGGAGGTGGAGGAGGACGACTTAGCTTTGGATCATCCAACAAGACCAATACAGTCACACCCAAATCAACCTACAGCGGTAAGCGATGGGGTGTGCCATCACAAAGTGGAGGCGGCCGACCTGGATCGTACTCACCCGAAACTTCCTCTGGTGCCAAGAACAACAATACTACCAACAAAAATAACAACGATGGCGTTAGTCCCAAAGACCAATGCAAGGATCTTCTCAAGGTTTTGTCCAAGAAGATTCGTGAATTTGAAAAAGAAGAAATGAAAGAGAATGTCCCTGAAGATGGTGGCGCGGCAGGTGGAGATGCATCAACTCCTTCACCAATTGAATCATCAAAACCAGCTGCTGCCAAGGCAAAGTCCTATTCTTTCAAACAGACTTCTTCAACACCACCAGCATGGGCTAATCGCTTGTCTAAAAATACCAATGGAGGAGCAGTAGGTGGTACTGCCAACTTTGCATCACCTCTTCCACCTACGACTCCAGGTACTTCCAACAAACCTAGTAAAATCAAGACATCCTACCAAGCATGGAACAACACTAATGCGAAATCCTCTACGCCTGTTGCTAGCGGCACACCTGAAACTGGTACACCTCAATCACCATCATACCGTGCAGCATCTTACCGCCGTGGTTTCTCTGGAAGTGATGCTGCCAAACTTGGTATTCAAGTAGGCAAGACAAAGGTCTTCTTAAGACACCGTGCATTTGAAGTCTTGGAACGTATCCGTAGTCGTCAACAAACATCATCAGCAACCAAGTTGAATTCTATCTTTAGGATGCACCTTTGCCGTACGGCATACTTACCTATCCGTGATGCCTTCCGACGTGAAATGAGGATACATACTGGTGATGATTCATTTGCAAAGGAAACAAAGGAAGAAGATAACAATATGATGGTTGTGGAACGATCGTCTACTCCCAAAAATCATATTCCAGTATCAAAACGTTGGCAACATAGTGGGGGCTATGCGACTGCCTTGGTGGAATCCTATGAATCACAAGTACGAGCAAGTATTCATAATCCTGTCCCTCGTAATGAATGGGGTAAAACTCAAAAGGACACCATGACTTCCTTTAAATGGATGCTTGTTGAAGGATTATGGGTGAAAAATCCTGTCTTCCGAGAGGATCGTGAAGAAGCCAAGGAAGGCATATCTGCCTAATAGTAATAGTAGAGAAGAAAAAAAAGAAGAAAAAAGCGATATCTCTTTTATATATGACGAAAAATTGTTTGTGGGAGTACACACCGAACAAGTAAAAAGTAAATGATAATAGTGGCGAAGAATGTGTAAGTGAATTATGGATCGGTGGCTCTCTAGAAAAATGCAATGAATGTCATTTTTGCCAGCTGCAAGCGTTGTAAGGATTGCATGTCTGTTAAGATACCCAATATGATGGATAATGGAGACTGAATCATGTTGCGTGAAAATGCAAGAAACCAAGTGTAGTGAAAAATATCTAGAGAAACATTTTTTATGATGTCATGACTCGAAATAATTTGATGGAAGTTGGTGAAAAAGTATCATAGTACTGGCACCAGTTCGACATGGATGATTGTCTTTTTCTTCTTTTCTTGTAAGGCTTTGTGTGATTTCTCTTCTCTCCTACAACCTACAGTACATTTTGTGATGTTTAAAGTGTTGTGTTGGTTGAAAAGGTTGGAATGAGTACTGTACGATTGTACAATCCAGAGAAGTCTGGACAACAAATTGAATGATAGTGCAGAGGAGATTTAACACTTAAACAAAAGCATTAAAAGGGCTACAGTAATTAAAAAATGGGATGAACAAGATTTAGAACTGCTATTTACTCTGCCACCAAGATGTATGGCTACAAAGAGCCTAACTAACAAGAAGAGGTGAAATAAAAACTAGTTTATCAACATACTACATAAAATTGAAACACACTACTACAATACTCCAAAGAGTCAATGCTTGCTTATATTCAGATTATCAATTCTTTGTTATATTTGCCAGGTATTCTATAGCAGTTGGGACCGGTCCTCCCTCATGTCCCTCCTGCCACCACTACCCTGATGCCATGTTCCTTCGTCCAGCACCTCCAACCACAACAGTATCCATCATCATTATAGTGGCAAGTTCCACCACCCCCAGTACCATAGCAGATATACAGTGGGTCATTGCAACAAGAACAGGCTGTGGTGTTTTATCCTAATAAAAGGAGGTAAATGTCACAGCTACAGTACTGCTGTCACCTCTGCTACCACTGGGTGATGGTAAAGTGCAGCTTGGGTGGGCCCCCTTCATGTGATTGTCCAGTGTAAAAAATAATAAGTAATCAAAAGTAGTGCATTTCTTTAATTTTAAACAAACTGGTATGCATTTTTTTTAGTTATTATCAAATATAATGATAGCGGAATAGTATACTCCTCTATTAGTACAGTGTATGTTGCATTTAATAGTAAAGGAGTATACTCCTCCTCAAAATAATAGAAGTATGAGGTGTAGATTTTAAAATCTATTATACTCCAAGATAACAACAAAAGTATGTTGAAAACATTGATGGTCGAATTTATGCATAAAATTTTCAATTTCAGGCATAACTTGACAACCAACATGATTACAACAAAAACTGGAATATAGATCATCATCTGCATTACATGATGATCATTTTCATATAACAATAAGTACATTCAAACATTGAAAATTGACCAAGATATCAACAAAAGTATGTTGAAAATGTTGATGGTCAAATTTATGCATAGAATTCATGATTTTGGTCATAACTTGACAACCAACAGGATCATAAAAGCAACTTGAATATAATTCAACATTGGCATTGAATGTTAATAATATTCGTAACAACAAGTAAATTCAAATGTTGAAAATTGACCAAGATATCAACAAAAGTATGTTGAAAAGGTCAATGAAGTGTGGTGTTCAATGACATGCAAATCAAGTAGGAATTAGTGAATTAGTAGAATTAGTAGTTACGTAAATAATTAGGGGAAAAAGTTAGCGTTTCGACTAGAGGGTTTTTTTTTTGAAATTTTGATTTTCACTGCCTACTGACTGTTCTGTTTTTGGACAATTTTTGGGGGTGCACAATTCGAATGCGTCACCCATTTACTTACGAAAAAAGACAACAATACGCCCTTGCAAATCTCCCACTCGATGAGTGGGAGACTTACCGTTACTCTACAATACCTGTACATAATTATTAATACATCTTAAAAGAGATAAATCCCTGCTTGTACCCGGGGTGAAAGAGCCCCATTCCGTTTTGTCATTTTGGTCGAGTGCTTCGCACCATTCCCCTTATTCACCATTGGGGGGGATGCGCCACCACCCTCCTTTTTAGTCCCACTATTCCTCCCGATAAGCTCTTTGGTAGGCCCAATGTAAAAGCTCCCGCCCACCGGATCGCGAGAATCTCACAAACATGTGCCTGGACAGTAGAGTTTAAATTAGGTAGTAGTCCTACCTGTAACCGGGAATTAAAATCATACGTAAGACAACCAGAGGTCCTATGTACCAGGTACCATAGATGCTGGTAGACTACAGGTACCTGGTATGTATTAATACCGGTGACATGTAATAGTAGGTTCTTTTTATGTGCCTGTGCTTATCTGCAGAAATATCGTGTGTGTCATCTGATACAGGTAGTACAGGCAGGTTACACTGTTTGAAGCATGCAGTACCGGCACAGTTTGTTATTTTGACGGGAGAGAAACCTGCTGATGGATGGAGAAAGAGATGCAACATCAAAAGCAAGCATGCAACATCAAAAGCAAGCATTCAACAACAACAACAACAACATCAACAACAACAACAACAATAATACCAAATCACAACAAGTTACCAAATCAGGTAATGCCGTGCACTGATATTCATTCCAAACACCAAATCTGGTGACCATGTATGTTATGGTATCCAAACACTGAAAGTAATATTACTATAAAATGACACGAATACTATGTTTGTTAGAGTATTGCTTTTTCTTTTTCTATACACTTTTCGTTCCTACTATGCATTTGGACTAAGGTGCTTGAAGGTGAATGCTTAAAAGTCTCTATAAAATTGTACAGGGGTGGGGTGTGATTTTGTTCACGATAAGCAAGGTTTGATTTTTGGACAAACAGAACCAACTAAACTTGTTGTCGTTTCTAATGGTTTGAAGTTAGAAAGAAACAAGACAACAAATGAAGTTGATTCCAACTATTCACAAAGAATCAAACCAATTCATATCCAAAATCTTGCTTTAGCAAAGAAAAAAATGTTTCACTTCACACAAACATTCAATGGTGAAGTGTTTTTCAATCTAATATCCTCCCGATTCTGCTGTCAAGATATCTGTGACCTTATCTGCCACCTTCCTTAAAAGACCACGGTTTCCACCATTGTTGTTCCAAGCCTGATCTGACATATCAAAAGCCCTTGTTCTTGTACGAAGTGTTGCCGGAGGGGATGCTACTTTGCATTCTCCATGAACACATTTGTATCCAGAGCAGCACTCACCATCAGATCCACATCCGGAATCAAAATCTCTCCCTTTCTGACATCTAGTTACACATGTACCTTCCTGACAAAAGTAATCGTCGCAACAGATATCAGGATTAGCAGAACAGCCTTCATGAGATAATAGACCCTTAGAACATGTTGCTTCAGGTGATGGTACAGGTGTTGGTGCGGGAGGTGCTTGAAGCGGTGGTGGTGGGCTCAAATTACTAAAATCTGCTGTACAACACTTATCTCTCGCATAATTCTGAAAACTTTCACAATAACCAGCGGGAATAAATTTATTGATTCCATTAAAGAAGACCTCCGCACATGTCATTTGACCCATGATCGTGTTTGTATATATGTTATCAGTTCCGGGATAGATACCATTAAAATCGCGACAAATTTGGCACTCAGGGTTTGTGTTCTCAACTGGGAAAGTGACTGGTGTGTTACATTCACAACCACCCTGAGGACGGTTTGCATACATTTGAAAGATCAAACATGAGGCATCGCCTAGTTCTCTCTTGAAACCATATTGCTGAGCTTCGTTGCAAGAGTAACTACTTAATCCAGTATTCAACACATTGCCTCCACCTCTGAAACCCTTGTCTCCTCCGGGACAGATATGACAAACATCGAAATAGCCTGGTTGGCCTACAACTACGTTCACAAGGAGAGCCAACAAGGGAAGGATCGGGCGTAAAGGCATCATGGTTTCTGTCAACTTGATCGTTTGAAAAAAACAATGAGTAATGCAGGAGCAACATAAAACGGCGCCCTTTGTGTAGATGTTGTGATTTTACGTGTGTGTATTATGACTACCAAGTATCGTGTAGGTCCTACGGGTAGTCAGTAGACGACCACCCGTGCACCGAAATTGGATTGGTCGTGAAGAGATAAAAAAAAACTGTCGTGTACAGTGAAGCGTGTGCTCGTACATTTGAAAATTTTCATGTGTATCCATCCACGCCCAACTGCGAGCCGATCCTTCGGAAGAGGCGTTGAAATATTTTGCAAGACTGGATCAGTTTTAGAAATTAAACAGGGTTACCCACTCTAATCTTAAGAACCATTCTTGTTTATCATTCAGGTCAGATACGTACGAGGTATGATTATATCAAAGCGAACCCAGTAACTATGACTGTCCGAGGAAACATTTGGTAACCCTTATTTCTTACTCGTTACATTCTCAATACATCCCAACGGAATCCGACGTTGGCATGGATGATGCAAAAATTTATTATTGAGATATTGTACAACGGATTACGTATTGTCCAGTATAAAATTTACTGTACAAGATTAACCGCCAATACCATTCTCCAACCAACAACCGCCTTATAAGACTTCTTCCCCCCAATTTTTACAGTTATTTCCCTATTTCCACAAACTATGTACAAAGCTGTACAATGAGAATTTTCTACAGGAACAGTCGGAGTTGTGAATGTATCGGAAGTTTTAAAACTTGCCGGCTCTGGAATATCAATTGAATTTGATCTGATTATCAAGATTCAAGAAGAATTC
>WKLE02000574.1:0-42399 GCA_014885115.2 Asterionellopsis glacialis
CCATTTCCAGTTGATCGTCGTTCTGATCATCACTACTATTGTTGCTCTCTCCTTTACCATGCCTAATCTTACGCCTGGGTTTTATTTTATCATATTTACCATCTTCTACTTCAGAATGGTATGGCGATGGTGCTTTACGTTTCCTCTGAGACCGTGGCCGTCCTGAAATGAGTTGCGATGGTTGTGACTGCTGGTCAATTTCTTCTTCGGTGTCCGACATGACAAAGAATTTGATTGACTTCGATAGGAAGTACAAACCAGGAGGGTTCCGTGCTTATGAATGTTCGTTTCCTCCTTCTCCTTTTGATATCTTTTACGAAACAAAAAAATACAAGCTCTTGCAAACTATCGTGTGTGTACTTGACAACAAATAATAGCGCTCCCAAATCCCAATATTATCAATTATCAACCCGTGTAAGGTAATCAAAATACAAATTTACTTTAGGAAATCAATCAAACCCCAGCAGGTGTAACGACGTTGTATGTTCCCACCGTCAAGATGCCCCCCTGTCCTTGTTTTTGTTTGTTGCACGAACCATAATACTATTTCTATTCCTAAATTGTAGCATGGGGGAATTCACTCTGGGGGGGGGGCATCCGATCTTTCCGGGCTCCCGATTTACGAATTTTTGAACAATCGGACGCAAGCAAGACCTCGGAGGCAATAAAAAAATAGATTTCATTTTTTTATTTTTTGGCACGATTCGTACACGATTTTTTTTCTTTGTTGTCTCCCGACGATGAGCCTCGTTGCCGCCGGTCAATAACTCCACCCAGTGAGTTTCCTGGAGTGCAAGCCCTTCTTCCCTTGTTTCATATTCTAACGGAACGTGTTGCCTTGTTTCAAGCAAATCAACAGTATCTGCACAGTACATATTCGATTTGTGTTCTAAACTTCACCGGATCCTCTGTGTCGTATGTAATTCCATTCTCTTCATCCTCTGTCACTTGATCGTGGAGTCTTGCACAATCCACGAGTATAGCTGTTTCAAGTTACAATGAATGGTCGGGATCAATTATGCTCTGAATACTGAGAGTAGTTGGGTTGATATTTTTTGGGATATAATGGTGGCATTGATTTTTGGTCACCTACCCGAGTTTTCGTACTGATTCCGGACAACGCCGTCAGTATTGTCAGAAGATGGCGGTACATACCACTTTGACATGTATAGTTTGACTTGTTGTTCCATAGGCGGGAATCTATCCTTACGCATTCCAGAAGGTGGCAATTTCCGGAAACCCATAGCAACACCGTCATTGTCAATTTTGGATGTTTCACCAAGAAATCCCTCGGAGAAGAAATAGCACCACCTCGTAAACAGCCTCAGCACACAGCAAGAGCATGATTGCTGAACCAAATCGTCTCCTTCCCATGATTGTCTTGATTATGATTCACTCTGTTTCCGCCTGTTGCGGGTATTATGTTCGAACTAAATAAGTAATGCTGGTGTCTGTCGTGGATAAGGAAATGTAAAAAGAAAAGTGAAAATGGTCATGTAAAGCAAAACAAATTGATATTACATGCTTTTCGGTTGGAACACAGGAAACAAATCACAAAAAAAAAGGAGAAAACATTTCTGGCAAGTGTTTGGTTACTCAAAGTTCTACTAGTGGTAATTTTACATCCATTTTTCTCTCCCGACATGGGTTATGAAGCCCGAACTTTCGTATACTGAAATCGCTAAATTCACGGATGTTCTCCTTACCAGCCATCGGCTTAAGGGTCGCCATAGGGACAAAAGCCGTAGTGGGTGCCCGGGCCATAGCAAGACATACCCCTATAACCAGCATTTGTGCAGCATTTGAGACCAGGATCACACTGGTTGTCTCCATCGCAAGCATAATATAGGGGAATCCCAAGCTGGTCAGGGTTTGAGACAGAACTAGGCCTAGTCATACCGGTGGAGAAACGAGAAGCTGCAAGAGCTAACACGGCAAGCACACCAACAAGTGTCAACGCGGTTGCAGTGACCTTCTTGAAACGGCAGGTAACAGAGATATCCTCTCCGTCTGCGTCTGCCTTGGCGCTGATCAAGGCAGTGGAATCGGCTGCCTCAACATCCGCGCCCGAAACTTGAGTATCTGTCACAAGATATAAGGTAGAGTAAAACGTAATGTGAATGATCAAATGCACGATATAAAGCAACTACTTCTTTCTTGTAGTGGTGACGCACCTATGCTGTCATACTTGGTCATCTTTTTGACGTCCCTTGTTTTTTTTGTGTTAAAAAAAAATAAGATGGCAACTGTTTAATTTTTTATGAGACACTGGTTTGGAACAGGCATAGGCAACATATCTTTGGATCTTCATCTTTTATTATACCATGTAGGACCCTGTGTGGCACCGTAGGAAACATTCCAAAGTACCTTATATCTTTGTATCTTTGTATCTTTGTATCTTTGTTTTCGAAAGAGCAACAATATTCTGTAAAAGATACAAAGATCTTCGTGCGTACTTCGAAAAACAATAAGAAGTTGTATATTTTTTAATCTTCATCTGCTTCTATATACTATGTATGTGGTACCGTAGAAACTACGACCTATGCCAAAGTACAGGTACCTTATATCTTTGTCTCTTTGTTTTCGAAAGAACAATATTCTGTAAAAGATACAAGAATATTCGTGCATTCTTCGAAAAACAAAAAGAATTTGGATCTACTTTGAATCTTCATCTTATATATATATACTATGTATGTGGTACCGTAGAAACTAGGGGTGCCTGGGAGATCAGTTTCCACAGATCTGGACATTAGAGATTTTGAGTCACTATCGCATAAATAGGTCCTAGAGGACCTATGCCAAAGTACAGGTACCTTATATCTTTGTCTCTTTGTTTTCGAAAGAACAATATTATTCTGTAAAAGATACAAAGATATTTAGCCCCCATTGAAATTTTGCACCCTATGCCAAAGTAGAGGTACCTTATATCTTTGTCTCTTTGTTTTCGAAAGAACAATATTATTCTGTAAAAGATACAAACAGGTATTTAGCCCCCATTGAAATTTTGCACCCTATTCCTACATTGTAGACTTTGTAGTATTATACCGGTATTTAATAGATTCGGAAGACAAACCTTCATAATATATCTCGTAATCTCTAGAGTCCTCTAGAGGTCCTACCGTAGAGAGGGCGTCTCTCTCTAGTAGAGATGGGTTTTTGTTTCAGGCGCTGTGTCATGAACAAAAAAAACCCCTAAGAACCTTAAAACACGAAAAAAACCGGGTGGAATAAAGGATGAGACCCCAACAGGCCTTTTTTAGGCTTTGGCCACGATTAAAAACCCTACAGGTTTTGGTACAGAACATTGTTTCATGGCCAACCGGCTTTTTATCCTTTTTTATCCAATCAAATTGCTCTTTTTGTCGTGCTGCAGAACATTCCCTCCAACACACATCATGTGAGAGTGCAACGGAAAACACCAACACAAAAATTTCTCAATGCGCCAAACTCATGGCGTACCTTCACAAGACCAGTCGTGATGTGCAAATACATCCAGCACCACATCATACTCATCAATCAACCTTTAAAAACATTGAAATATTTGATTGTCTATTACTACAATTGACAACTGGTACTATCGACGACCCATTTGATCAATAATGACAAACAATAAAACATACAATCAACAAACACAAACAAGCATGGTATTTGCCAGCACATCATTGTTTTCCCAGCTGTTTTTGCTTGTTCTTTCTCCTCTACTGTTTATTGTTGCTGGAGCCAACAACAACAATCAACAGGATGCCATGTCAGCTGGTAACATGGCTTTCATCATTGCCAGTCTGTTGATTGCCATCTTGCCCAGTTCTTTATCACCATTTTGAACACAACAGCAACTGCAGCAGCAACACCCAACACTAACTCATACTCTTGTAAACATACCAAATTTATTTTGGATGATTGGTCTGTATTACTTCCCTTGGATATACTGGATGCCCAAGACAAGTTTCTGGCATAAGAGAAAATTAGTCCATACGTTGATCAGAGAGTTTGGATATTTATGAAGAACAGGAAAAAAAGACAGGTCTCTTACAAGAATGGAAAAATAACAGTGGCTATTTGTCTTTCTATAGCCCTTCAATATTTTGCTGGTGGGTCCCAGTATGATATAATGGTTGTAGACAGGGTCTCATAAAAAGAAGTTTTTTGTTCAGTATGGAAAATTGTGGACGAGGTTAACAAATGCCCCAACTTAAAAATTGAGTTTCCTTGAGATTACCAGGATCAACTAAAGATTGCAGCTGGATTCAGAAGAAAAAGTCAGGCAGATTTTATGCAACGTGTCAGCTGTATTGATGGCCTTCTTATGTGGACAGAAAAACCATCAGATGACTGGTGATTGAAAATTATCTAATTGTGGAGCCCCAAGAAATTTTACTGTGGGGTAGTTCCAGCACTAGGTGGGATGGAAGTAACATTTCTGTCCATCTCCCCTACATAGCTTCTACATGGTTGTACAGGTATATCTGATTGTCACAAGATTTGATTTTTTTGTCTTCTGTGCACGTGTAATATTGTGGTGAATCAGCAATAACAAAAAAAATGTTTAAATGCTACAATTGACCAACACAAACACAAAAACCCACCTGATGCATCAAACGTACCTATGTTGGAACCACCATGTCAAAGAATAACAAAAAATGGTGACCTGGAAGCCAAAATATACTTACTTGTTGTTTTGCTGGCAAATCCACTTTTTTTTAGATTTGCACAAAATGGCCAAATTTAATCAACAATCTTCTATTTCAGAGGCTGTCATAGTTCCATCTGACTAAATTGATGATGGTGGTTCTAACTGTATCATCATTGTTAGTATTAAAAAGGTTTATTATTGTGTTTTTTGGTGATTTATCACCATTGTTGATGTAACAAAAAATAATTTCAGACTTGTTGCATGCATAACTCAAAAAATATACAATGTCATGGGTCTGGACAGCCACCAATGCATACACAAATGGAAGATGTATGCATTAGACACATCAGATTTTGCTTTGAGAACCTTTATTAGCCTTTATGTGTGCAACAAGTCTGACAAAAGAATCAATCAGAGTTGAAAGAGAGCATGATTGATGAGATGAAATTTGTACTGATTTTCTACAGAAGCTGATACGTAGTAAGAGGTACCTGAAATTTGTTACTTTTTTGCCTATAGGTCCCACCTAGGACTGAAACTACCCTGTGGTAGAAAGCACAAGTTTGGGTTAAATATGCAGGGTATCTCTGATGCAGACAGGATATTTTTGGATGTAGCTATCATGCACCCAGGTACAACATCAGACTTTCTTGCTTTAGTTCTTCTTTGATTAAACATCGGCTTGAACAGGAAGGATTTTTACACCTGCATTTTATGTCTTTTTGGAGACAATGGATATATAAATACAAAATATATGTGTACTCCATACAAGAACATTAAGGAGAATTCAAATGGATTGTTCATTCTACTAATCCAAAAAATGGCATGTGTCATTTCTCCTAAAGTGATGCTGTGTTATTATTTACTGGTTTTTCTTCTGTGTTATTATTTACTGGTTCTTCTTCTTCATTAACCACAGAATATTGTCTTTTGTTATTTTGTTTTTTCTGCAGTCAATCATAATTCATTTGCTCTCCAATCTCCTTGTGCTTTTTAATTTTGTTCCTTAAATCATTCAATTGACTTTCCAATGCTTCTGGCAGTGGAACAACTGTACCACTAGAATCAGTACCAGTAACAATACCATCAGAATCAGTAGCACCACCAGTATTAGCACTACCACTTGTATCATTGCTAGTGCAGGATGATGTGGCAGTACTGTTCCCACCTGGAACATTGAGGACTATCCCTGCAGCTGCTGGACAGGGTGTTGTATTGTTTGTTGAAGGGGTAGTATTGGTAGGAATTGATGGGGTAGTAGAAGCAGGTGGTCCATTGTCATCATTGGTGTCAGTGTCTGTGTCACTCATAAGTGGGTTGTCATTTTCTCTAGAAGGAAAGAATCAGAGGTTTTTGTTCTTGTTTGTTGGACAGATATTCAGAGTCATTGTCTGAGATGGAGAATTACCAGTGGGCTGCAACAACTTTATACTTTTCTCATGGGAGAGACTCTCTTTGAAACCTGTCAAAACAGCTCTGATGAACGGGCTTGTGTAAGTACTTCCTGCAATTTCCTGTCCATTTTTCATTCATGATGGTTTGTCATTGTCATGGCGATTGCAGTGTTCATGTTGAGAAGCCTGGTGAAGAGGTGGATTAACAAGGTCATCATCCTCATCACCCAGTACATCATCATTATGATTGTCCCTGAGTTGTTCCAGGATTAGGTGAGACAGAATGACTAAAAAGTAGCATGGTCTGTACATCAAATTTTGTATGGTATGAACTGCCCACACCAATAACACACAATAACACACATTGCAACACACACAAAATATCTGTAAACCATGATTCAATTGTGCAGAAGTTCTGCAAGCAAATTGACGCAACAATCAACTCGAAAAGGGAATCAAAGGTGCCTAATGAATACAGAAAAGTTTCTGTATGCATTAGGCACCTTCAAATTTGCATGACTCAATTTTTTAGTGAGGTATGCGTGCAGAACTTCTGCACCCACTTTTTGGCACAATGACAATGGTGATAAATCACCAAAAAACACAACAATAAAACTTTTTAATACTAACAATGATGATATTGTTAGAATTGCCATCATTGGTTTAGTCAGATGGAATGATAAGAGTCTCTGAAATGGAAGATTGTTGATTAAATTTGGCCATTTTGTGCAATCATGAAAAAAGTGGCCTTGCCAGCAAGCAAACCAACAATTATGTGCAGAACTTCTGCACCCATATTTTGTCACATTGACAATGGTGATAAATCACCAAAAAACACAACAATAAAACTTTTTAATACTAACAATGATGATACCTTTTGAACCATCATCATTGATTTAGTCAGATGGAATGATAACAGCCTTTGAAATGGAAGAGTGTTGATTAAATTTGGCCGTTTTGTGTGATGGTGAAAAAAGTGGCTTTGCCAGCAAGCAAAACAACAATTAACCATATTTTGGCCCCCAGGTCACCATTTTTTGTTATTCTTTGCCATGGCAGTTCTGACAGATGTACTATATATGTATTAGGTGGGTTGTTATGTTTGTTTTGGTTAATTATGGTGTAAAAACATTTTTTTTTTGTCATTGTCAATTCACCATGATATTACATGTGAATGCAAGACAAGAAAACATTGAATCTTACAACAATCAGACATACCTTTACAATCATGTAAAAGCTACATAGGGGAGATGGACAGAAATTGTTACCGTCCATCTCACCTCATCCTGGAACAACTCCCCTGTACATTATGAGCTCTTCTACCTCATTGCTGATCTTGGTCATTTCAACAGCAGTTAAAAAATAATAAAGTACTTACAGTACTGTAATGCTCCCAAGTCCCAATATTATCACCCCAAACAAAATAGGGATAGTATTATCGGTAATTTGGAGATTTAGTTAAGGTTCTTTTCTGTCCGTACGTTGGGGGGACAACTCTGACGAAATAAACAAATTTACTTACGAAATCAATCAAACCCGGTACCCATGCTTTCTCCCGTCAACGTCGTACATTTCTCACTTGGAGACGCCCCCCGTCCTGATTCTGATAGGAAGGTTATAACGGTAAAGTTGATACCGTAAGATATCTTCATCATGCCGTTAAAGAACGGTTGTCGAAATATTGTCTAATCCCATTTAAATGTGGGATTAGACGATAATATTTATATAATACAATACCTTGTATTAAAAATAACTGGTACAGTATATAAGAGTCATCGAAAGGCGGTGCTCTATCCGCCTACTGCATCTCTTTTTATATCTAATTTTCATTCTACGTAATGGTATGTTGGTGTGACTTCAATCAAATATGTCAGGTATAGACAAAAATCAATATATTTTTATAAAATTCAATACATACCAGGTACATGTTGATTAGTATCAGCAGGTACTGGAAAACGTAAGAGAACACAGTACCTGGTAGATGAAAAGTCTTTATGAATTACAATAAAGAATGTCTACAGCATATCATATTGGAAAGTTCTATTTATATGAAGCTGTTGAATGCAACGGTCAGCCAATACATCCTCAACGGAAGCTTTTGTTAAATGTGAAAACACATCGATTTTAATAATATTATAACTAATTACGATACAAGAACGCCTGCAAAACCTGGTGATATTCTCTGTCAGATCAGATTATTTTCCGCAGAACAAGAAAAGAATCATCACATGCACTCACATAAAGAATACCAGGTATAACATTACAACCGTCACACATCAAGCAATACGTATATTTGAATTTCACAATGCGGTCATCGATACTTTCAGTTTATTTGCTTTTAATCTTGGGGAATATATCAGGATCAGACGCTATAAGGAAACAGAGTCTCCCCAATGTTGCCAAACGTCGTAAAACTGCGTTTTCGCGGTACACCAAGGGTCAGATCAATACACTTCAGCGTGGGCGTCCGGTTGTCCAAAAAAAGAAAACAAAACCATTCAATGATGAGGCAGGAATTGACGGAGAAAATGACGGAGAAAATGATTTACAGAACAACGATATGACCAGTCAAATGGGAGGAAAATATGAAAATCTTTTTAGTAATTATGTTCCTCCAAACAGCCTTACAGGAAGTCCAACATCAACGCCTACTTCCCTTCCAACGAAAGCTCCTCTTACCGAAGATCCTGATGAAGCCAGCGACAGTCTTACAACAAGTACAACATCAACGCCTACTTCCCTTCCAACGAAAGCTCCACTTATTGAAGATCCTGATGAAACCAGTAACAACTTGGATATTAAACCAGCTGTGGATGTTTCAGCCTCTAGGGGGAATGAAGATGAGCCGACCATTCTGAAAAATAGGAAGTTTGGACCATTCATGGGAACTCTTCTTATTGTTGGTATGGTTGGAGCATTCATTTTTGTTTTCTTCGTAGCGCGAAAGAGAAGAAATGAAGAGGACAAGGACGACATATATGATGATGATAGTGACCAATCAAAACCACCACTTCCGTATGACGTAGAAGTCATGGAAGCCTAGGGAGAGTATCATAGATTGTGCCGTACAATGAATACACTCGTTTAGATGATGCAACGGCAGTGATGGTTTTTAGAGCCCTACAGTAGTAGACTACTTCTTTTCACTATTCACAAATTACTTTATTAATTACATAATGTCACTTTATACCTGAAATAGGATCGGGTTCGTATCATTATTTTTTTGTATGTTGCTCAATACAAAATTAGATCGCTTTCCAATGAAGGTCTATGCCACAACTAGCCTGATGCTGAACAGGTGGAAGAGGTTACGCAGGGCACGTTGATTAGCTGAAATCCAGCGACTTCCGACTTGCGTCAGAAAGTCGTCAAAAAACAACATGATCCGGGCATGCGCGTTGAGTCAACCGTTGAGGTGCGCCGGCTAAATATCATAACGGTCGGAATTGAAATCAAAATTTCAAAAATATTTAACGCAATCGGAATGGAGCCTTGTGATTTTGACGCTATACATCGGGCAAGAATTTTTTTGTAATCAAACTTTCCTCGTATGATGAAATACCGGTACTGAACCTCTTTAGACCTCCTCATCCTCTGCCTGTGCTGGATAATTTTTCTTCATCTCCATGTAGAAAGAAAGTGTATTCATGCATTCGAATATGTCTGTAGTTTTCTCTTTCTTCCTCTAGCTGTGTCTCTTGAAGAATGAGGTAAATATCTATTGTTTGTCTATCATGAGATTGACTATTTCAAGACCAGTCTGGGGCTTCGAATTTTCTTCACGTTTAAACTGAAAAACCTTGACTTTCTTTTCTATCGTAGAAGTTGAATTATAGTACACTCTTTTCTATTTTAAAACTTTCGCTATAATCTTTCCCATACTTTTAGAAGACCGCTCATCATGCTTGCCTAAAAAAGGGCAAACCGGAAGAAAAAACCCTTCACACCAAGATCGGAGTGTGTTGCACAGCAATACAAAGCAACTCAATCTACAGTGTTATCCGATATGAAATGGTATTTCTCCTCCATTTGTTCTACTTTGGCTTTGGCGCCCCATTCACAGTAGAGATCGCGCGCCTCAATCATATAATTCTTCGCCAAATCATTCCATTTTCTGCCTTTGTCTGCATCAGAAAAAACCAGTCCCGCCCGTTCATATGCAAGGGCCTGTTCGTGCAGAGCATTTTCTGATTTTGCGCAAGCCACCGATTCTAAGTATTTAGAACGGGCCTCGTCAAGTCGACCTCTGGATATTGCATATTCTGCCTCAAGTAGCAACAGCTTGTTCCGACCATTCGCTGGATTACATTTCGAAAATTTCTTTATCTCCCTTAAACACTCTCGACCTCTTTTGATATACTTTTGTTCGTTTCTCGTCTGTGCAAGCTCAAAGTATGTCAACCCCTCATAAAAAATCAGTATAAGGGTTAGATAAGATGGGAAACTTGCAAATTTTACACTGGAAGCCTTCTCTGCGATGCAAATGGCACGTTCGTAGTCATTGAACGTGTATGAGAGCAGCAGACTGTACATGCATACTGCGACTTCTAATCTTCTATTCTTGGTTTGTATGCATTCATTGAGAAATTCATCTTCATCCATGACGTCGCCAGTCAATACGGCTTGACTCTTGGATATGCCCATAAGGTTGCGACAAGTTTGTAGTATCAACTTCGAAAAAAGGAGCCAGAGGTTCTGCTGGTAGGACTTCTTTTGCTCAACAAAACTAGACACCTTTTTCTCTGTTTGCGCAAGTGATGGACAGCAGAAGAACAACCTAATGCAGTACTGATTAGCACTAACCATAGCCGATTCAATATCGCCAGTTTTGATCCCCACATGGATAGCCTGGTTTAAGGGCTCAATACTTTCACGAAGAGGTCTATTGGAAGTACAAACAAACCCGTAGAAAACGACGTTTACACGTGCTGTCCATTCAGCACCGTTATATTGACTCAGAATTTTTAGCGCAAGCTTTCCATACCTGTAACCAAGAGAGTTTTTGCCCAAAGAACACATCAACATTCCATAGGATGCAAATGCAAATGCGGATGCATTATTGATTCCATAATTCAAAGTAAGTTGCATCATTCTAAGAATCATGAGCGGGAAAACATTGCCATCAGGAACGCCTGCACAATAAAAGTTGAAATGTCAGCCCTGATAAAAATATACCAATAAATGCAGCTCTGTCACTTGATCAGCCTTTCTTACCTGCAGAAAAACCCATTATGGTAAGTACAAGCATTGCAGATGATGCATTCAGATCTACCATCGGCTTTAAATTACATAGATGTGAATCAGACTTTCCTCTTAACATTTTTTTTGTTTTCATCAATTCCCATATCAATTGATACTTCCCAATATTTTGCGGGATTTTGTGACCGAGTTTGCTTAAAACACAGAAACCTGTCGATAAAGCGTCCTCAACTTTATTCTGTGCTTCCTGAAGCATAACTTTAGTCATGTAAGCTCGAATTTGGTCATTAACACTGCGGCCATTTTTTAATATCGATTCAATCAAGGATTCTGATTTTTTCATGTCATTCCCTAAACAAAACAATACCTCAGCGGCTGCATTGTGTAGATTCAAAGTAAGGAGGTACTCCTCTTGCCAATCATCTTCAGTGATAAGTTGCAGACCATATTCAAAATGATGAGCAGCCATCAAGAAATCTGATGACTTCATGGCCTTCTGTCCAGCTTGCAGACATAGATTGGCAACCACATGCCTTTCCCCACTCTCTTGAATAAGATGAATACCCTGCTGCAGCTGTGACACCACGAGGTAAATAACCGCATCTATTTCTTCCTGCATTTCACGATAAAGCCTTCTTCCAATTTGAAGATGATAAATACCCCGTTCATTATCTGAAATGAGTGAATACGATGCTTGCTGTATACGGTCATGTGCAAATTTATACACGCCTTCTTGCTCACATTCAAGAAGGAGAGTTTTCCTACTTGCAATTTTTAAAGCCTTGGTGCACTTTTCCTCATCATCCACCAATACGGATAATATCTCGGTATCAAATTCAGCTCCGATACAGGCAGCAATCTTGAGCAAGTATTGCACTTGCGGATCAAGCCCTTTGATCTTTTCGATGATCAAATTCTGCACAGTTTTAGAATGCTTGGTTGATAACATTTTCTTCTCATCGTACCGCCAAAGTGAATCCGTCTGATTTTTATAAATACACCCCTCTTCTTCAAGAGATTTGAGGAATTCTATAGCAAACAATATATTTCCTTGAGTCACTTTGTATATAACATCTGCCAGTGGTGTGGGTGCAGATGGGTGCAAGTCTCCCAAGACGTTTGTGACCATTCGACGAAGTTGGTAGGGCTTGAGAGTTTGTAAGTATATTTCACAAATTGGGATCTTCATTTCATTTTCCAGTTTACGTAGCAAATGAACCAATTCATCACTGCTATTGACCTCATCATTTCTGCAAGTGCCTATCAGCACTAGTCCATCCAAATCACAAGCTTTTGCCAATACTTGTAGAAGCTTGAGTGACGAAGGATCAGCCCATTGAAGGTCATCAATGAGAAGTACCAGCGGGGCTTCTGGAGAGCAAATGACTTTGATGAAGTTGCAGAGAGCCATTGCAATACGTCTCTCCACATCATCAGCCCCAGCAACTGAGAAAAGTTTTACGTCATTTTTGGGAGTCCCCATTATTCGATTTAGAGCGGGTATAACTCGAAGTAAAACAGAAGCATCCATTTTCTCGACGCCCTCATCCAGTGCCTTCACTACAGCCGTCAGCCTGCTGTGTCCTTGAGCAGCAATTAAATTTGCATATTCTGTGAAAGCAGCTCTGAAGGGAGCATACGGCTCCTTCGCCCCATGGAGTTGATCGAATTTACCCTTGATGAAAAGACCTCTACGAAGAATCGAAGACCGCTGTAATGTAGTCGCAAGGGCTGTCTTACCTGAACCTGAAACACCTGTGATTAGAATCAATTCTCTCTGCGCATTATATTCAATTTGACGATTGAAAGCTTCTAGAAGACGTGATTGCTCATCTTCCCCGTTCAAATAAGCACCCTTTCATTGCCTTCCAGTCCATCTTGTCTTTGTCTACAACTTTGCAAAACATTGCCTGGTGCTCCACAAATATTATTTTCTCATAAATGCAGTGATGTGGCAAACACCTTTTAAGCCTTGTTGTCATCAGAGAAGCGAACGCGACCTACAGCCGGGTTTCCAAGGCGATAATAAGAAGTACACACCCCCTTCTGTGAAACCGAACTTTCGATTTCATTGTATATACTAAAAAATGTTGTCCGTCGTCATCTGACTTAATTGTGCTGTACGGTTAGGACTTGTATGGATTAGACCAAGTTTAAAAAATGTAGGTACAGTAATAACTCTACACATAAATGTGTAGATTTACGAGTAGTATCTTCTTTTCGTCACCGAACTTTTCTATATTTTTTTATCATCGGCCTCGAACAAGAACAGAAATACTCCGTATAGAACAGTAGACCTGAATAAACTTGTTTCAAATTCTTTTTCTGTAGGCTCTTTTCGGAAAGTAAAATACCTATTATTTATACATACATTGCTGTGCACAAAAATTGACGTAGGCTGTTTTTAGATAGACTAAAGGAAATGTACTGTGGGACCTAGGTTGTCTACCACTCAATAGCCCATCCACCCTCTAACCCCCTTTGTGAATACAAAACGCTGAAAAGCTGAAAACCTGAACCCCTCGAATTTTTTTGGGTGGCCTTGAACTACACTCCCTGTAGGACACCTGTAGGACACTCTTGAGGATGGCTGATTGATGTGGAGACAAGCAGATGGACTCCAAAGTTTACCATTTACTAATATTTCCTGAATATTTACTTCTTACTAAATTGCCAGATTTCTCCAGCATAAAAACTAACTCTTTAAACTAGCTCATAATTTTCACCACCAAATAAAAGTCTTCTTTTCTTTTGTGTGTTGATTGTCTGATTGTTGTGTTGTGCTACCATTGACACTAGTGGCATAGGGCATAGTAACATTACCCCTCTTTCAGAGGATTTTAACTTGCAAACATGAAGACCTCTTATTCCTCCAATGAGTTTTAGAAGAAAGCAAAGGAGTTGAGTCAACAACAGAGTCTGCTGAATTCTCCTGCAATCCCTTTCATGAAAACAAAGAAGGAGAGGTCAAAGTCAGAAGATGATGACAAGGATGCGTACAAGACCATCAAGGTCTGCATCAACCCCTCTGATCAAAGCTCAGATGCTGAGATAATTGAGAAAAGGGTAAAACAATTTGAGGATGGATCTGCTGAAAAGTGGATCCAGTGGAGGATTGAGTTTGTTGAGGTTGAGGAGTATTATCCCCTCACCAAAGCCTCATCCAAAACCTCAATGGCGTTGACACTTTTGAAGGGCAGAGCAAGGTAGCTTTGCCAAGCAGCTAATGCCAACTGCCAGAGCAAAAATGCAACTATCAAGAAACCATCTCAGAAAGATCCTGAAGCTCTTTTTGAACTGATACTGAACAACATAGGTGAGAATTTTTTTGTCTAGGCATGCGGCAAGGTACCAGGAGAACTACTTGAGGTACCATCTTGCCACAACAAGTGACTCCATGTTGCAAGAGTTTGTCACAAGGCTTTGCTAGTTGAACAAATATTTGCCATATTTTCTGATGGATCACAATGGTAAAAAAAATTGAAAGTTCAATAATGACAAGCACATGGACATCCTAGATAGGGCAAAACCACTTAAGTGGCAATCCATCCTACTTGCTAGCAACCTCAGCCCTCACGATCTCTCGTGGGAACATACCGTGGACTACTTTGAGAAACTCAAGGTTTGCAACAATATTGATCATGAAGTCTCTAAGTCTGAAAAACCTACAAAGCCCAAGGAAAATTGTAAGCATGAACAAACAGAAAAGAATTCTGATTGCAATAACAACAGAAACAATCAAAAGTGCCAGTGCACCCACAAGTGGTGTAGCAACTGCCGTAGTATGAACAACCATAACACCTCCAAATGTACTGTGGATAAATCAAAGAAGAAGAGTTCCAATAATTCCAAGATGTACATACAAGAACAGGTGAATGTGATGATTATTTTGCTCAAACTATTGAAAAAGACCAAGAAAAAGAAACATAAGGTACAGTACAAATTGGATTCCTCTTCCAATAACAAACCAAGCTCATACTTTACTCAACATACTAAACCTAAACATAAAAATAGTAGTGCAAACATTAGCAATTACTTTACACCTACTTCCTACACCAACTCAAACCTTTTCCCAAATGTAGAACAATCATGCAATATGCTGCATAACCAGCGTAAGGCAAAAAAGCAAAAGTCTATGCATCACACAACTGAAGTAGTAGGCAAAATAATAAACCCGGATGTCAAGCTTGTTCCTATACAGATCCTACTCAACACTGGTACTACAGTAACAATTATCCTAAAGAATTTTGTCAAACAGGGAAAGGCCAGTACTTATTAAAACCCAAAACTGCAAATCCAAGAAAAGGTGGACACCCCCAAATCACCTACAGAAATACCTTTGCACAGGCACTCAATGCAGCCCTCCCAGGATCTGTAGACCCAAAAGTAGCCACCAACAAAACATGGGTACTAAGAGTCCAAGATGAAGAATGGGATGACTACCTTGAGATGTGGTGGGATAGAAAAATGCTGTGGGTGTGGAGCAGCAACATACCACCACTCCCTCCTCTGACACCTCCCAGACGAAGCACTGGAGCCTGCAACACCCAAACAGAGCAAGCCCCCCCTCCCCCCATCCTTAAAAACAACAGTTGCAATTTTTCAAAAATACACAAGAACTTCCAGAATCCAAGTATGACTGTGCCTGATATGCACTCCCAGTGAACGAGCTGGAGCAGTTATTCGAAGAGCAGAACGAGAATAGAAAAAGAACACATACTACAAAGACGCCCTCGAAGACGCAAAAGCAAGAAATTGGGAACGCATCAATGAAAACAAGATATCCTGTACCATGTTTGAGACAAGAATCATAACCAAACTGAACAAGGGATGGTATGAAAGACAATACAATGGAGAATCGATCATCCTATGCGAGGACTGTATGACAGGAGGAGAATGGATACAGTACAACAAGAAAGGATGGAAAATACAAAAGATCAAAAAGATGGAAACCATCACATCGATTGAACAACACATATTGAACAAAACCAAACACAACTATGTACCCAAGGCAATTCTGATGGACAATGACAGGAAAGAAGTACCTACACAGATCATCAAAATAATGAAAAATGAAACTACTCTGAATTTGGAATTAATATTGTGAAGTCAGATTATGAACAAAACGGAGTTATATTTGATGAAAATGGAAACGTAGAAAACAGGAGTAACAAACACAGATACGGCAGACCAGTGACAATGAAAAACAAAAAAGGAAAGAAGATTAAAACCACTGAAGTAGCAAAAGATGTGTCACTTGAGAAAATAGCAATACAATCACCTTTAAAAATACCACGAACATACGCGCCCCCCCCCCAAAAGGCGCGCATCACAAAAAAGAAAACGAGAATATAGAATATAGCATAGAGGCTTATAACCCAATAAGGTTTAGAACAGAGTTAGAGTCAGTGAAAAAAATCTGTAAATGCTTCTCATTGATGACCTGTCGTGTCTCAAGGAACATACTATAGATCTGATCAATACGATATACCTTACAATATCATGGCATGTAAACTTAACTGGATTCTCCATTTGAAACTTTTCCGAGATGAACATATTTATGTGAGCTCATATGCATTTTACATAAACTCGATTCTCCACTGTCTTTTAGTTGGTTGTATGATTAATACCGTAAGAAAGTACTGATACATTCTTTTTACATTGTTATTATGAGAGCTTTATTTTAATTTCAATGTGAATCTACGATGTAAGAAAGTAATGGGTAAAACTTTTCTAAAAATACATTGCCGTTCTTTTGGATTTTTCCTTGATCAGGTTTTTCACCGTATCCTTTGTAAATTCGATCCACAATATCCATGCCACTGTTTGTTAGAAAAAATTAAGGAGAAAAATCTCTCATTTAGGTTAGAGTCAAAGATTTTCTAAAAGAAGACTACAAAACAACATGGTTTATAAACAGCGCATCGAAATTATTAAATGAGTTACTCTTGCACTCCTCCTTGAGACTATCGTTCGTATAGCACATACCTGATGACTTCACCAATAGGCGAAAAACCTTGCTTGTCAAGAAATGCATTACGTTTTCCTGTGTTGATAAAAATTTGAGTTGTACGAGTATTTGGACCTGCAGTTGCAAATGTAACGGTTCCTCTTGAATTAGTCGTTTTTACTGGATCATCTTGAATGGATTTTGCTGTGTGATGTAAGCATATAAATTTCAATTATACATAATGTTAGAAATTTGAAATAATGAAAATTAAAATAAAAACTCATCACAAAGATTACCTCTCCACGGGGCTTGAACATTAGGATCACCGTTAATGCCAAATTGAATAATAAAATCTGGTACAACACGGAAGAAACGGCAATCCTTCCAAAACTTTGCATCTGTCAATGCTTTAAACCTTTCAACACCTAATGGCGCCCAATCAGATCGCAATTGAATAACTATACTTCCTGTTGTTTCTTCTCCACTTCCCTCCAAATTTGCAATATCAAATGTAATAGTGTCTTGTTCTGCCTCTTGCTGATTTTCTTTGCCCTTGTCTACAATATGATTATCACTATCTTCTTCCTTTCCTTCTGAGTTTGCATTCGTATTTGGGTCATTATTATTATTATTATTATTATTATTATTATTATTATCATCATCTTCTTCTTCACCATTAGGATCAATATTTTGGTGATCATTTTCATTGTTATCATCTTTGTCGTCTTCAAATGTTCCAGCTACACCACCACCACCATTATTATGATTGCTGAAATACTTATCATCACTGCTACTAGGACTAGTTTTAGTATTCCTCGTTAGAAAGACACTCACTACACCTAAAATCAAAGCAATACTTCCAACCATTAATATAATTCGATTTCTTCTTCTTTTACGATATTCAGTTTCAGAATAGGTATTAGAAATATCACCACTACCGATGGGCATAGCTTTCATTCCATTTTGAGGAGAAGATGATGACGAATTTGCGATTTCTTCGTCATCATAATCAATATCATCATCATTCAAAAATTCTTCTACAGTTTCTACTTCAAAAGGATTTACAGCAACATGAGCTCGAGACATGATATGATACTTTTGTGTTCTTTTGGAGGTTTTGTCTGGTTCGTAATTTAAAAGAGACGTATTCACACAAAGAAATGGCAAGAGGAACCTGACTTTGCTTGCTGCGCGTTTGACACAAAAATATTGCTGTGACGGAAAAAATACGATTTCTTGCAGTTCCAGTGCAATCGTGGGCACAGTAGGTCCTACCTGTACCAGGTAGTTAGTTCTCATCCTCTCTTTCCTTGTACTTTACCTGGTACCGGTACTCCTTCTATTGTGTACCAGGTATGTGCCTATATAGTATTGAAAAATATATATTTTTAATAATAAATATTTACCTTATGATTCGATCATATATATTATAAGAACAACCCTAAAATATATATAAAAAATATTCCCCAGAGGATTTTCTATCATTCTCGTATGATACCTTATCCTTTGATTTCACTCCCGGTTGCTAGGGAGTGTTTCCATGGTTCCTGATCTTCACCTGAGTTCTTTTTGTTACCACAGCGATTCCAAAAATGCACTAATTCGGATATTTTTTAGCACTTGGCAGGGACCATCCGGGACCCAACCGCAGAAAACTTGTATTAATACGTTAATACATAAAATACTTCCGATTGTCCAGGTACCACCATAATTATATTAGGTAAATACTTCAAGCTAGCCAGTTTACAATGCACTTTACAACTGCATTAACGCTCGTACAGTCTGCTGCACGATAAATTTAGCAAAAAGCCAAGTCAATTGTCCTCGGTGAGGGACTCAGCAGTATTACTCCAATAAAACTACCAGGTAAAGGTATACCTACCCTCGAACCGCCTGGATCTGTTCCTAGAGTTTCATACGACAAGCTACCAAACCGTACGCACAGGTATTTCATTAGTGGGGGCTGTTTTGCAGATTGTTTGATCATAATATTAATTATAATTAGTCCTCTGGAGAGAGGTATTGCAATCTATGCATAGAAACAATGATACCAAGATGCGAATAATGACACATCAATCACGGTAACCCTCTAAAACATTCGCATGATGGGACGTTGTCGTAAAATCTTGGAAAATGCAGTTGAAGCTATCAACAACACCAACAAGAACAATGGGTACTAGTCATATTTACTTTTAAAACCGTTCTTCTACGTATTTGCGTTTAGCATTTATCGTGGGTATGAGCCTGTTATATGCCTCTGTTAGACTCTGATTTTCCTGACGACGATAAGCTTCTGCAGTTAGCTCAATATATTACATCATCATTCTGACTTGTTTCTAATATTCAAGAGTCTGAGGAGAAAAAATTAACAATGCTATCCGTGTAGAGCGTTGGCGTAACTTGATTTTCTGGACTAAGCAGCTTGGCTTCTGATGTTACACCACTAAGAACAAGTAGTGTTTGAAGACCATTATTTGATCCAAACACAATGTCCGTATCAAGTCGATCACCAACCATACATATACGTTTCCTATCAAAACCAAACTTATCACAAAGGTAATCGATCATGAGGGGACTTGGTTTGCCAACCACAGTTGGTTCACGCCCTGTGCATCCTTTGATTGCCCCCACCATGGACCCTCCCCCAGCCCATTCTTGAGCATCTGTCAGATGAGTCACTGCATCTAAATTTGTTGCAATGAATTGACAATCAGGATTTTCATTGATACATAACTGTGCATATTGGATCTTGTAATAATTAAAATTCCGATCGAATCCTACAACAACAGCACCGACATCATGGTCGTGTTCCAAACGATCTCCTGGTCCCATGGGAGGCTGCTTCCCCTTATCATCCACACCACCGAGCCATGGAATTCCAATCAAATCTAATTCCTCCCCAATCCCAACCTCACCGATAACGTATACCTTTTTCCCACTTTCCTTAAATTTAGTCATTTCAAGATAGGCTGCCGCAGAAAAAGAGGAAGAGAAAATTTCTTCAGATGGAATGAAATCCAATCCAAGGTTGTCAAACTTTTTCTTATATCCAGCACGTGACTTGGTCGAGTTGTTGGTCACAAAGAACATTTGTTTCCCCTCATCACGGAGCTTTCGAAGTGTCTCGGGAACTCCATCAATTAAAGAGTCACCACGCCAAATGACACCATCCATATCAAAAATAAAGACATCCAATTCATCAAGAAAAGCTTTGGGATCCCCCAATCGGTCAACATTTGCCATCATGCGAGGTGCTGATGTTGAGTAGTTGCATGCTAACAACTTATCATTCTTGACTTTAGTTACAAAAGCTGCTCGCTTTTTTGATGAGGAAGCAACCGTAGAAAAAGATCTGCAGGCGGGCCAAGTAGAAATAAATCCGTACGACGCAGAACATCTTGATGATCTGAATCCAATAGACAAAGAGGCCCGAACGGAACTCAACAGTGAAGTCATTTTCGATGAAAGATATATGTGAATTCGAACGTGGCACAATGTGCTTTCTCAATGAGTTCCCAGATATAAGGATACGGCCAACACGAACCGAATTAATGCAACTGTTGAAGATACAGCAGATAATTTCGTGTTCACTTTTGTGGTTTTGTTTACTTCAGCACAACATGCCGAGCACGCTAGATGAAGAAAATTGTGTTGTGTTGCTTGCGTGTTCGAGTGTGCCGATCACTTCAGGTCGTTCCAAGCAGGGTTTTGTGATTACGTTGCGCTTTTCCTACTCATCAGGCCAACCCTTACCGCGCGACAAAAACAAAACTTAACCTGTTTCCGACTACTGACAGACCAATTTCAGTTTCGTCACAGAGCACCAAATTTTGATACGAGACCCCATCCAATATAGTACCTGGTACAGGTCCTAAATAAAAGGTACCGGTACAGGAACGAATTCGTAGTAGGTAACAACTGGTATTTACCAGGTATACCTTACATTACCTTGTACAATGTACTGTACGGTACGGTACCTGGTACCATCAAGTTCCTCGACCTGGTACAGGTACAGATGATAGATGAGATAGCAATAGGAATAGCCTCCTCTATACCACATTTTCATTCACGTACCTTTCTAACCAGGTTCTAGATAGTTGCGACATATTTTGGGTGCGCCAGCAAGAAGGACTACATATATAATATAGGTCCTACTTCCTAGGACTTCCTAGTACTAGGACTAGACTACTTTACTAACTACCTGTATCGTACGTCCTCTACTCTGTTCCTACACGCACCAAATTTCAAATAATAGACAATCCAATAATGGGAACAGCATTTCTTGAATTTCCTAACGCATTAACGCTGGAACATACAGTTGTACCTGGTACCTGTACAGGTTTAAGCTAGAGTCAGTCAGTACCGTTTCATGTTGTAAATACCAGGTAAATAAAATATCAAAATTCTAGAGTTAGAATGACAACATCATCATAATATTATTATCATAAATCATATTATACATGATGCTTTCGCTGTTCGGTTCTTTTCTGACATTCACGACATTAGTTTGCATTGCAATCCCAGCATTGACTTCCGCCCAGCGCCATGGATTTTCCTCACGGCTAAGACGCCAGCAGACGAATCTTCTACCACGAGATGAAATTCACATCTCGACAAAACCATCAAAACAACAGTGGAGGAATCTCATTGGAGAAGAAGACTTTACCTTTGCAGATTGTACCACGGTGAAATGTGATGAGATTCTACAAGAACTCACCAAAGATGAAGTGCAGACTTTACTCGATAGAATCTTATCCGAAGCTGTTGGTGGTGAGCTGTTCTACCTTTTATCAGGATTAAAGGCCGCAATCGATAATCTAATCAAGTATGGTGTCCGAGTGCAAAAGATTTGTGCAAAATGTTCCGACTTTGAATCACCAACAAGTAAACCAACATGTTATGATGAAATTTGTGGATCGTCCTTGTACGGGAGCAATGTCACTGTCAGTGGGTTGCTTTTTCTACCAATCCAACACAATACAAATGAAGATAATGGAGAACAATCATCCATGATTTTACCTGGTCTTCTCAAAGTAAGTATAATCCATACTCCACTTGAAAGCAGATTTTGAGTGTTACGGGTTTTCCTAACGTTGACTAAAACTTGTATGTAACTTTTTCTTTGTAATATTGGACGAATCAGGGCTCATTTTGGTCTCGCGGAACACAGGCGCACACATGTTCTCAAATACCATCTGAAAATTGGGCAAATTTTTTGAATATGGTAATACCTAGTATCCTCCCTTCATTTCTCTTGGCGTCCAATGGATTTGTGTCAATATCCCCTGACAATTTTGGCTATGGTGAAAGTTTTGACCATTTTAAGGGATACCTTATTCGTCGATCATACAAACTAGGTACCATCCCTCTTTGGCTCAAGGCACAACAAATGGTTGCAACTGAATCTGGATGTGTCTCGGAGCTAGCCAATAATGTTGTCCTTGGAGGGTATTCGGAAGGAGGCTATGGTGCTGTTGCTACAGCAGAAGCAATGGAATGTATTGGTGTGGACGTCTTGTCCATGCTTGCAGGGGCTGGACCATACCAGATAGCAACTGCAATTCCAGAAATATTTGGTAAGTCATCCCATTTTCTTTGCCGGTGGTGTGTGCAAATCAAGCTCGAATCAAAATTGATGATCTCAAAAGCATATTTTTCATTTCTTCATGTTTGTCACTCCCTCTCTTTACTGTAGTTGATACTAAAAAGCAACTTTATCCACGTGATGCATTGCATTATTTGGTATTATATGGATCGTCAGCTTCAACAGTTCACGGACTTTACCAAGAAAAATACAATTATAGCAAATTTCTTGCAACGGAATGGTCAATCGACAATGGAGTAACTTCCTTTACTAGTAATGACATCATCAACTTGACAACAGCAGCAACTTCAGCTCGTGATATGCGCAATTTTATACCGCAATATCCTGATGATCCCACTGTAGTCTTGGATAGTCGTTATCGAGAAGCTATGATTGTGAGTGTTACTACTAGTGCACCATTCAAAACACTAGTCTATGGATTGTAATACTCATACGGTTCACATTTTTTATTTCTCCTCCTCCTCCTCCTCCTCAGGGCTACCTTGATGCGAATATTACCGATCCTTGTCGTGATCCAAGGGAAAATCCTGAGGGATATCTTCAAGAAATATGTAACTTCTTTCTGGAAAACGACTTGCGAGACTACCTACACAATGTAACCTACTATTTTGAATTGTGTCACAGTCCTACTGATGCAGAGGTCCCAATTTCCAACGTTTTGCCGGAATTTGATTACGCATACTATGAAGCATCCGGTTCCCACCAGGATGCATTTGTAGACTGCTTTCTTCGCTACATGACTCTTTCGAGCGATGATTCTGTAGCCAATGCGCCATTGAAAAACAGCGGCCTGTGTTCCACAGACACTCCAATGCCTTCTATGACACCTAACACAGCAGGGCCCACTCCCCTCTCAAGTAAAGATACCGATATGCCATCAGTGACGGAATCTGGGAGTCCTTCCATTACACCAAGCAATACAATCATGGCACCAAATACTGGAGGGCCCACTCCCTTCCCAAACAAAGATACAGATATGCCATCAGAAACGGAATCTGTTGGTCCTTCTAATATACCAAGCAATACTATCATGCCAACAACAGAGGCTCCTCAGTCTTCGGGAACATCTGGTACAAAGCACATTAATTCCAGTTTGCTGTGGTTATCATTCATATCATTTTTTCTGTTCACTAGATAGAATCTAGCTTAGCCGATATTCAAGAATTATTTTGATTTACTTCGAACCTCACGCAGCCTGCATGAACGTCCTTGGCCTCTTTTTTTCTTTATCTAGTTAATTTGATATTAAATTGTTAACGATGTTTACTTATAGTTTATGTTGCTTTGTTGTTTGGTATTTTGATGGTTGTTCACTGAGTCGCATTTAATTTTAAAAAATTGAAAAAGTGAGATACTCGTACAGTTTTATATATTGTTTCTCTCCGCTCTCTCGCCCCTTTTTTCCGCCGATCCCCCTTCTTTTCCAATTCTCAATGCAGTACGCAGACTTTTTTAATACGGTATCAGACGTATGTTGGACTATTATTGATGCATAAATAATAAAAATATGTCCCCTCACTTTTCGTTGGAGGCGAAGAATAATAACAGCTCATACGTGTTTTTCCTCTTCTGACTGCATGTAGGACCTAACAGCTGATGTGCATACCGTAACTAGTAGTGTATACAAAGCAGAGAAAGTGTATCAATCACCATGACTGTTGTTGCTGCCGCAAATGCCGTTCTTGGTGGGTGGCTTGGAAAGTTACTTGTCGGTGCATTTGCATTCTTAGGGACAGTCCGTTACGGTGCTGGTTTATATGCTTGGCGTGCTACCGAAAAGTTAGAACGACCAACCTACACTGTGATTCAAAAATTATCAGACGGCGTGGAACTTCGTCGGTATGATCCATATTTGATTGCGGAAACAACCGTAGATGGCCAAGGGTTTCGTGAACCAACAAGCGATGGATTTCGTACATGTGCAGGATATATTTTTGGAAAAAATAAATCACGATCACAGGGTACAAATGAAAAAATGGCAATGACTGCACCTGTACGAGTTTCAGGGTCTTCGTCATTGTCGAATGGCAGTGAGAAAATGGCCATGACGGCACCTGTACGTGTTGACGGTGGAGGAAAGAAGAAGAAAACAAAGGTTTCATTTGTTATTGGGAGTAAATACACTTTAAAGACTGCACCTAAACCCTTGGATCGTAGTGTGACTCTTCGTCAAGTTCCTTCTCATGTTTTAGCGGCAAGAAAATTTTCAGGTCCACCTCCTTCTGATTTAAAAGTAGAGCGAGAGCGTCAAAGAGTAGAGAAAGCCTTGCGTGATGCTGAACTGCAACCGGCTGATGATGAAACTCTTGTTTATGGATATCATGATCCATTTATTACGCCCAATCTACTCCGACTCAATGAAGTTGCTGTACGAGTGAAAGGAGTCTAAATCGGCATGCTGGCTAGCGAACATAGATATAATTTACTTAGACTTCGATTTTGAAATATACCACTCCTACCTTTGAATCGATCTCATTTGATAGCAAATTTACCCATACAACATTGCACACATTCAATACTTTCTACGCGAAAAAATACTCGAATTCCATACTTTTTCGTGCTTTGGCATCATGTGGTGCTAAATGATGGATACGGATTACATTATTTTATTCATACTGATTTTCTATGTACACACAAATAAACATTTTCTTAATCCAGATTCAAAGTGCGTGTATTTGATATTTTTTAGTTACAGTACAAGTTTAGAAAAAAAGACAAATAAAGAAAAACAGGAGATCAAAATCCAATCTCCCTACATTGACCACTGTGTTCTTCGAGCTTCTTTCTCTATCACTTAACCGGTCAACCGTCCAACTGCTTGTTTCTGAACCTCTTTACTGATACGTGCTTCAATCCGTTTATCTTCTTCTTCCGCAATTTTTTCTCTGATTTTACGGTAAGATGGGTATCGGAAGAGAACGAAGGTATTGTAACAAGCCACACCCACCAAACATCCACCCACAATCTTTCCAAAGAGTGTATTGTAGGCCCAACAGACAGATGCCATGAGCAGGTAATAAAGGAAACGCCACAATGGATCAAACAGGAAACCAAAGTTCACCGCAATCATAACCCTTAAAAACTTCAGTTGAGTTTCAAGACAACAAATCAAAAGTCCACCCAACGTGGCGTACACAGCCAAAACCCAATTCGATATGGAAGGGAAACTCATCATGAGAAGCACCTATGGTGTTTATAATAGTTCATGGTATTGAATACAAAACGGAGAACGGTGAGTGGCATGGTGGGAGGTTTTGGAAGATCAAGATTTAAAAAATTCCACAGAACGAACAAAAAAAGTGTAAATCCGGATCCACCGTAGAAACCAGTAGGAAGTCTACGATAGCAATGCTGTAAATAATGATTCTTGCATGTCTCTTCTCAATCCTCAAAGACACCCACCGACATTGGGCAGAAAGCCGTAGTTTACACAATTGCATTTTAGAAACTTACGGAGCAAGTGATAAGGGCTACTGAAACACCCATATTCGCCAACCTCATTGTAAGGATAACTCCTGGAAGCTCACTATCGTTGGCATCTACAGCTGCGTTTCTAGTACTTTCACCGGCAGAGTCTGATCTACCATTATTGATAGCGAATGTATCAGGTGCTGCAGGAGCCGGAGCAGCACCGCCAGTTTCGGGTGTTAACCAAGAGGGTTCTTCTGACATTGTTATATTTCTGTTATTTGTTTAGAGAGACGGATGGGATTCACTGCTGATGCTGGGCCGTTTCGATCTGTGCCGGGGCGAGAGAGAGAGAAAAGAGGTGCAGCTTGTGTAAAACGTTTATTAGATCGTGTTTATCTCGCCGCGTGATGGTTTTTCGTGTGTTTCTTTTGGCGTCCGTTAGCCTCGTAGAAACTGCGTTGTTTTGTAGGGGGGCGATGGTCGAGCCAAGAATCAAATCAAAATGCGCATAGAAAATGGCCTTCGAAATGACAAAACAAAAAAAAGCTGCCGTTGGGTCTCTTCCCGTCGTCAACAATATTCCTAGTTTTGACAATAAGTGAAAAACTTCTTGTCCATTTCAATTTCCGACTCGAACGACCAAAAGGATCTATTCGACTCAATCGCTTGAATATTTGCAAGGATATTTTTGGTGATGTCATCAAGCAAAGAGCGCAAATCCCAATGTTCAACTTCGCAGGATACGCAAGTTAGTTCTTGGTGCGAAAGTCAACGTGTTCTGCGCTATCTCTTCTTTCTCGCGTGGATGCTGTAGCTTTGCCATCAAGGACCCACCAACCTCTGCTCCTCCTTTCTTACCCATCTTTGAGATCAATTAAATACCGACGACAATGAAGCTTTCTACTGCCGCAATCTTGGGTTTCATCGGCGGCGCTTCGGCGTTCGCCCCTGCCTCCCCTTCTGCCCAATCTATTGCCGTTCGCATGAGCGAAGAGGCTGTCGAGGCCGTCGAGGCCCCTGCTGAGGTTCCTCTTCTTGAAGTTAAGGAGAAGGTCCCATGCTTTGGTGCTACTCCTCTTCTTGGAGAACCCGTTTTCGTTGGTGAGAACTACTGGGATAAGCTTACCATGGAATACGGATCCGAAGCTACCGGTACTTTCCTCCAAGCCGCCGAGCTCAAGCACGGACGTTCTGCCATGGTTGCCACCGTTGGTTTCATGTTCCACAAGTTCGGATGGACTTTGGACAACATCTCTCCCCATGAGTACCTCTCTGTCACTCAGGGAGTCAAGTTTGCTGATTTGGCTGCCATGACTCCTCTTGATGCCATGAAGTCCGTCCCTGCTGAGGGTTTGACTCAAATGTTCGCTGCTATCGCTCTTGTCGAAATCTTCGAACTTACCCACAAGGAAGGCAAGCTTGCCGAAGACGAGCGAGTCGCACCTGGACTTCAAGCTGGTGGACTTACCGGAGACCTTGGATGGAACCCTCTCAAGATCAAGGTTACCGACCGTCGTCGCCTTGTCGAGATCCAGAACGGACGTGCTGCCATGTTCGCCATCTGCGCATGGGTCGCCCACGACTCTGTTGCCGGATCTGTTCCTCTTCCTCTTCTCTGGAGCTAAGGTATTTACATCTTCATTATTTTGATGATGTAACGCTAAGGGTTCTCTTTAGTTCCTTAGAGGTTATATAAAGCAATACTAGATTTCTTCGTGGTACACATGCAACTACAATTTTTACTTATATTAAAAACCAAATTACGTGTGTCCCATTTTTGATGGGTGGATATGAAGCTGCCTTGTACACCTTTCCTATAATTTTTTAAAACTCTCAAAAAAACCTTACTGTAGATGAAATTTTGTACGAGTTTTATATATCAATAGCAATCATGCATTGTATGCATTTCTATCATATCATGTTACAGCTACCGTACTGTGTCCTTATTAGAGCAAAAGGATCTCGTCGTCTGCTTCATTGTAATCGTCATCATCGCTGGAGTCACTATCTTCTTGAGCTGTCTTTGACATATGACTAGATGGTGATCCATTACGTTTCTCAACCGGCTCTATAGGAACCTGATCCTTTGCACTAGTGCTTTTTGGCTTCCAGAATTCTTTCAATACAGCTTCAGCTGAGCCTACTTTTCGAGTAATGTTGGAACTATGACCACCAGGACTACCACTGGTATCAGGGGGGTCAATACTTGTATCCATAAATTCATCACTTTCATCATCATCATCATCAAATTGCTGTGATACTACTTGGTTGCTAGTAGTGTTACGAGATGGATGTGGACGTTTCCTACTACAGCGGATAGCTTCTTGCTGTAAGCAATGTAGATTTTTTTCCAAATTCACATCATACAAGCTATCATCGTGATAATCAGAGGATGGTGAATCTGCAAATTCAAAAATGACACTAAACCGTTCACACACCCTTTCTAACCAATCCAATCCATTTGTTGCTCCACGACTGCATAATTCTTGTTTGACGCGTTCACACGCCATCCGTAACAACCCGACGCTGGCAGCATTGGCGTTCGTGTTTCTTGTTGTACCATCATCACCATTATCCTCATCAGCAACAATAGCCGGAATCCAAGATCTGTAGGATATGTTCAAATAATCTCGTGATAACCTAACACATTGACCAACTATACCAGACTTGTCTTTCAAATATATAATATCTACCCACAAACCAATGCCTGTAAGAATATTGCAAACTACATCCATATCAGCATCTATTAATGTTTCAACTGTCCTCTTGATGGACGCCACAGTTTCATTGAATAGCCAGCGATTGGATTGCGAGACAAATAAGTACTGAGGTGGAGTATGGCGGATAATTTCCATCAAATTTTGCCATTTGGGATGATTCTTTTCTTCACATTCACAATCTTCTTCACATTCACGGTTTTGGAGCATACTCTCCATATCCTTATGGAAAATATCCATTAGTATTTCCATAATATTTTTACCGACCACTTCATCACGATGCTCTAGTGATGACATACTCTCTCTTGAGGATTTCTGATCGGTGTGTCTCTTTTCCTCTCTTTTGGGAATAGAGGTATCGTTTTCTCCACCTAATGATCTATGGAATAGCTTTATTCGTATTGCATGTTCATACATATTTAAAAGAAGTTGTTCATGTATGCAGGATAGGATAGGTGTGAAATGGAAAGACAAACTTTTATGACCAACATCATCATCAATAACACCTTCTTCTGATGACGACAACGAAAACAAACATTTCATCCATTGTTCCAAAATTTTGTCTATAGGATGGTCGTCTTTCCAAACTTCAAATATGAAATTTGACACATGCCGACACCATAGGGGTACAACTTGATGTTGGAATGTTGCATCGAAGCAAATATCAAGCACTGATTGCATGTAGGTACATATGGAGATGGTCGGTTTTATGTGATCTTTGTGTAGATAATCATCATGCAAACATAGTTCCTTTGCTATTCGTTTCATACGATACACAATGGCTTTGGTAACATCAATGGTAACATTACCAGAATCCTTTTGTAATGGGAATCTAGTATCTGCAAAATAATGCACAAGTTGAACCAATTCTCGACATGCTTGAGTCCATGGGTGATTTTGCCGTGAACAACTGCGGCTGCAACTCATGATACATTCTAGGGTATCACAAAGTGTATTGACACGTGTTAAGGAAGTATATGAAATTCCTGCATCAACAGTTGTAGCAGTAGATACGGACGATACCAATCGCATTTCATGTAAAAGAGGTAATATCACCCCATGGCAACAGTGTGTATCAAATACTCTTATCCATATGGAGGCTTCAGGATCAATAATCAACTCCGGTGAGGCTTCACTGATGTTGCAATCAACCAAAGCTTGGAGATATCGAGTAGCACGAAGCAGTAACTGTGCTCTATCCTTTGGAGACATTGTTTCGATTGTTTGAAGCATGCTTACCTTCCATGCCTCAATCTTTGAGTCTTTTGACGTATTATTGACATTATGTTTGGTTCTCGCAAGTATAATTTGGAATAAATATTTATACCGATCCAGTATTGGACCAAATGGTAACCAAGACGAGAACTTAGTCACAGTTGTCAGTAACTTGTCTTGTACTGTTTCATTGTTGTATTTTGCTATCAAAATATTGTCCCAAAGTTGATTTCCAAGATCTTCAACATGAGGTATCCGCATGGACTTGGTGCCAGTATTACTATTACTCCTGTCACTGACCCTTTTCGTTGTAGTGTTGTTATGGTTGTATTGAAGCACATCGTTATCTGTTTCAGATGGTGGTATCAAAAAATCTTGTATAAGATTATCAAAATGAATGGTTGTCAAATCTAAGTTTGAAAGATTCGTAGGTATTCGAACAAGATTTTGTTGTGCAAGTTGATATCCCCTAACTTTTTTCGCAATAAGATAACATACCAACAAGGCTCGACCCTGTTCCGTTGCAGTTGAACCATCATCGTTACTGTAGGATGATGCTACTGTTGCATGTTCTAAAAATTGTCTCAGATATTCAATACCACCATTGTCACTACTGGTACTTTCACTACATAGTAACAATTTATCTATATGTCTCAACAATTGATCCCGACGATACCAATTGGCAGTACCAAATTCATCACATACGTGTTTTATTTCATTTGTCATTGACATTGGTTCGTTGGCGGAAGAATCACCATTATCACAATTCCATGGTGTATGATCTTGTTGTTGTTGTTCTATTTGAGATGATATCCAGTTACGGAAATTTAGCATATTTTCTTCTTGTTGGATAGACAATAATGATGATGCGGATCCCCTCGCTTTAGAATCTATTTCTGTTTTTTGTTTCTTGTTGGACGATGTTACAATCTCATCATCTTTTCCAAAAATAATATCCGATGGAGATACTGGGACTTCTTGTTGAATCAATATGAAAGGATCATTCTTCCATATTGTGTTATAGTTATAATTATTTCCTCCTACCTGTTGTGTTGAAAATCCTGTTATTTGATCAATCCAAGATAGGATAGATTCTATAAGTTTTTGCTGTTTCAATGTCCAATCATTTTGAAATGTTTGCAAGTCTCTTATAATACTATATCGCGCCATACCAGACCCTCGTTTTGTTGTTGTTTTGTGACCTTTCTGGAGGGATGACAACGAAATCCATTGTTGTATTATTTTATCTTTCTTTACTAAATGTAAAGCTCCTACTGTTGTTGACAATGTTTGATCTTGAGATGCTTGTTGTTGTCCTTTCATCATCCATAACAAATCATCATTTTCATCCAATAACATTTTATTATCTTCTTCTTGTTGTTGTTGTTCTTCTTCTTTAGTCATAGTATTGCCAATCACATTGAGCAATGATGCCGATGATTGCTTTATCTTCTTCATGGCATCTTTCATATCTATAGCTAAACCTTGGACATCTACTAATATTCCATTCAATACATCATCTTCATCAAGCATTGATGAAAAAATAGTTTTATTTTGTTTATTTTCAGCTGTTTTTTCTGCTTGTAGTGGTGTCGACAATGACGACAATGACGACGACGACGACGACGACGGCAACGCTATATTATTATCCTTTTTTTCATCACAGTTGCTAGTATTACTTCTGCTACTATGTTGTCGAAATACACGTCGTTGTCGAATCCATAATCTCCAACGAACATTCCATGGCAACATTAAAAACTTTTGGCTCGTACAATTCCAATATATCGATGTATCTTCTTCACCATAAATATTCATAGTCACATTATGAATTATACTTTCAAAAGTTATTTCATCATTGTCATTATTATTATAATGTCGGTGACGGCTCATCGACTGTGCATGGTGTTGTTGTTCTCTCAATGATACTAACGAAGAAGAATCCTCAGGCACCTGTTGAATTGGTGCTAATGAGGAACCAACTATTGGCATCGAACTAGAATAGTCATCATCATCCGTCATGGTGGAGATCCAATCATCTCATTTCAAAGAGCGGTGCCTCTGAAACGGTTTTCCTTCGGATTTTATTGCCCATACACAGACTGTCTGTGTTCTCTTTTTCTTTTTTCTTTGGTTTCCCTCCAAGAAATGAGGGCAGTAGGACAGACAAGATATCATTTCACAGACAGTCACGTCAATATCGACACACACACTTTTGACACTTCTCGTCATTCTCTCCCCCGTCACCAGCTTGTTTACCGTACTTCTTGTACTCGTACAACGCACGATTGGACACCTTCACAAACATGTGGTGCAGAGGAATGCACTGTTGTGTCTGATTTTTGGCTTGATATCTTTTCCCTAGAGATTTTTCCCCGCTTTTTTGGTGTCATCTGTGACGAGATGTCTTCCTGGTAGGTCTACTCGATCTCGTCAACACTATTGAACTAGTCCAACCTGCTCACAACCTATCTCTCTGACTCTACAAGTAGACTCTTGCACTTGCCTTGACAAAAACAATCTATTCATGTGTAGCACCATCTAGAAATCTATCCCAATTACGACCTGTTTTTTTTTCCTTAAAAAAAATACATATTGTGTATGTAATATAAACTTGTTCAGTGAAAGAACTCCACAAGACTACCCGCAAATTTTTTGAATGACCGAAAAATGATACCAGCAACTTTAACTACAACAGCTAGTAGTAAAATTGTAGGTGGATTATCAACGAAATGGAGATTTTTAAAACCCATCGGCAACCGTAAATGTCGTGTTGTCTTTGCTGGACCACATTTTCAAGCAGGTCTTTCATGTATTCGTGAATTACTAGTCAATAATACTAGTACAACTCAACATCAACATCAAAATCTCAATACGAATAGTAAATTGAAACATGCTGCTACTACTGAAAATCATAATCTTGAATTAATACACGCACCGACCACTGCAGACTTGATGGAGTATGCTCCAATCGCCGATGTTGCATTACCCTTTATGGAATCATTTGATGATGATTTTTTAGACAAGGCATCGAATTTACGGTTGATCATGCAATATGGTGTTGGACTAGAACGTGTTAATCTGAAGACTGCATCAGATTTAGGTATAGCTGTATCGAACATTCCCGCAGATGGTGGATCCGGCAATGCACCAGCTACGGCTGAACATGCTGTATGGCTTGCCATGTCATTGTTACGGTATCATGCTGTTGTAAACACTACGCCTGCTACTACCACTGGAAATAATATGAATTTACAAGAACGATTTCAACAACGAATATTAGGTGGATTACCAGTACCTAGAACCTTATATAACAAACGTGTCACTGTGGTGGGGTATGGTGCTGTTGGATCTACCCTATGTGATTATTTGGTACAATTTGGTGCACAAGTTACAGTCGTACGAAAACGACCATGGGAACAATTCAGTAGTTCAAGTGATAGCAGCACTGGAAACGATGACAGCAAGTTTCACAAGTGTAATTCCTTGGAAGAAGCATTACCACATACAGATATACTATTCTTGGCATGTACAATGACATTAGAAACATGGCATTTAATGAATTCGAATACCTTGGGATTATTACCTCAAGGTGCCTTGGTAGTCAATGTGGGTCGTGGTCCGCTAGTGGAATACACATCCATGATGGATGGACTAACGTCACAACATATTGGTGGATATGCTTCTGACGTTGGTATTGGACACGAAACCAAAGTTTCAGAACCATGGGACCCAACAGATCCAATATCCAAATTGCCTAACGTAATTTTTACACCTCATGTTGGTGGATATTGTGATTATTCCTATTCTACCATGGGAAAATCTGTTTTGAAAGCAATTTACTCTGTCAAACAAGGCAAACCACCTCCTGTATGGGTCAATAAAGAGGAAGAATATATAGAGTAGAATAATCCCAATAGAATAGTCTTCCACACTAAAAAATAGATCGATAATTCATAAATGTACTACATGAAGATTTTGTTGGAATAGAAAACTTTTATTATACATGGAATGATGAGTGAAAGTGTCCTTTCCAAGCAATGCTTGAAACAGTGTGACCCTGGGAACAAAAAAAATGTAGAGGTACGTAAGAAAAAACAAACACCCTCTAGAGAAAAGAAATGGAACAAGGTAATCTTGGTTTCTCTCTCTTTCAATGAATACATCAAAGACCAATAACATCACTTTGCTTAGATAAATGGTTTGAGAAAAATGACATCAGCTTGTGATGGCAATTAGCTTTTGAAAATGAACACTGGCATTTTTTTTGGTTCTCAGGGGACAGAAACGCCCACCTCGTGGATGGGCATAGTGGTCCTATCTAGGTCCTTGAGGACCTAGTCATACCGGTTCCGGTAGGTGGTAGGGTACAGTCACTTGTTTATAGAAGGACCTACAAGTACCTGCAGTTTCTTATCTAAAAGGGAATAGGATCTACAAGGTACCTGCATCACAAGTAGACCCTACTACCTCCCTCAACTATTGTACCTGGTACAGGTAGTTCGTAGAACCTTAGGACTAAGGACCGACGATACAGATTTAGCCAGTTGAAGAACTATTATACCTTGTATTATATAATACGTGCATATCTAATTATTGTTGAAAGCTAGCTTGTTGGTCCTAAGACTATCAACGAATGTATGCAAGTAGGTCCTAATACAGATAGTTAGTAGTGGGGGAAAGATAGGACATGTTTTAGTGTATATTTGGGACCTGAAGTCTTCTAGAGAGTCATGTACACTCATGAAACTATTATGATAAATGTTCAATAACAATAATACGTAACTTGTAGGTCGTAATAACATTACTTGTATCATTTTAGTCAGTAATAACGCTATGCAGTTATCTGCCTAACAAAGGTTGCAACTAAAAATGTTCCTCTTGTAATATAATTATTTTTAACCCCCTTGAATCATAAAAAAAAAGATCCGCTACAGATCCTTCTATGTTCCTTCAATCAACCCAACACTTGTCCTTAGGGTAAATGAGATTTTCACCCATTTGGACGGTTGTAAACCCAAGCAAGGTGCTTGTGCCTGCCAAAGATGAAGCAGAAATGGCAGAGTGTGTTTCCTCAATGCCAATTCCTGGGGACATCCAGTTGGAAGCTTCGTAGCTTATGTCGGTTCCAAGAAAACATCCCGCAGCACCTCCAACTGCAACAGAGAGGGCAGCATCAGCCTTGAGATTAGCATAGTTACCGCTTTCGACACCTTTAAAAATGTTTCCGTATACGGACCGACTTAGTCGCAGGCCTGTGAAGAATGCAAGTGCACAGACCCCCCCCGTAGCTACAACCGAAGAGTTGAAATCCCATCCAAGGGCTTGGAGAACATTCACAGTGGGCTGCCAGATACCTCCACTACAAAAGGCGGCACTTCCTAAAAGAATTCCAGTCTGAGCTTGGGCTGTTACATCGATAGACTCATCACCAGTCACAGTCCTCTTGCCAATCATATACGCTGTATGCCCCAAAAAGACACCAATACCATCACCTAAACCGGTAGTCAAGAAAAAGTTTAGATCTGTACCTTGCATGCCAGCACCTTCGGCGAACGTCGCTGCAGTCTGCCATCCGAATCCAGCAGGGAAAATCTTTGACACGGCAACTTCAGCAGTTACTATGATCCGACGACTGATGACGGATGCATGACTGGTGGATAGCAGAGAGGCTTTATCTGCACTTGGGTTATAAGATAACTCGTTACGGGCGAGGGAATTCTTGATCTTGAGAAGGTCCGAATAGTGCATCTTTTCAACGGCCGTTTTGAATTCTTCTTTTGACAAAACACCATCGCCATTAGAATCAATCTGGTGAAAGACTTCCATGGGGTCAACCTCCCTTTCGCTTGTTTCGGATTTGCTCGTTGGAGCGACCGTCGCAAAGGAACGAAACGTGGCCTTGCCATAGGGAGAAAACACCAGCGGACGACACGCAATTCTTGAAGTGGCGAGGCGAAGCATTATTTGACTGATTCAATGAAAGTTGAAACTTTGAAGTTTAAATCAAAGGAAGGAAACCTATGTTGCTTGAATACCGAAAAAATGTAAGATATCTGTGACAACCTTTCGAGATCACCCTTGATCATCAAAGATCTTGAAATTCTATTTCGCCGAACTTTATTATTTATCAGTCAAGGAATTCTCTAGAACAATATTGATATTTATTTTATTTTTGTCCGACTAGAAATGTGTAGGACCTCCTATATCGTACAGCATGTTTCCTACAAACAAAATGGGTGATACTCCGTTTTTTTTTAAAAAGTATTGTACATACCCTCAAAAGGAAACCAAAGAGGGTTGAGCAACAAAGCGAAAGAAAATCGCATTTACCCATTATTAGAGAACTGAAGTCATAATTTGAAAACCAGTATCAACGCACATCACAGCTACAACATGACTGATAACAAGCTCTCCATCGATACACAAAGAAATTCTCTAGCTTCGTTGCTTGTAGATACCTATTGCCAACATGAGACAGAAGAACCATCAGCGACCTCTTTGGAACAAGATATGCCTGTATCGGCATTCCCCAGCGAAGCCGATGACAAGGACTACATTCTATCAGCTTTGAAAGCAACTTTGATGATTGTTGATTGCATCGTTGTTGATACTGAAGCATCTTCTTTGTGTCTAAAGGTTGATGAATCACCAATGTACACTCTTCGAGAGAATTCCGGTGCACCTCAGTGAACCAGAAAATACCGATATTATGTTGCTGTCTATACAAGCAAATAATAAATGAGCAAAGATTATTTTATTGAACAAAAAGGAACTACGCTTAGATGGTTCTGTGATCAGGGCAAAGAATCTTTGAATGTAGGATAGCTGTGCGTACCATGTGATTCATAGAAGATTCACTCTTTACGCTCATCATAGCTTCTTACTAACAATGAACGACAATGTGCCTCGTCCTATAGTTATATACATATATACGTGCTTAAAGAGTTTAGAAAGTGTGTTACATGAATAATCAAGCAAGTGTATTGTTGTTTCATATTATGTGCGTTTTGGTTTTACACAGTAACCCGTATTCTTCCATTTTCCGATGGATGTTGATTTGTCGTCCTCTCTTGTTAGGTGCATTACCATATTTTCTCGTGATTTACGCGGGAAAACATTGCTACCAAGACTTCAATTAACCTACGAAAAAGTGGAATGAAACTTCCAAGTTAATTCATTTGATATCGGGACCCTCTGTTTGTAGGTAACTCGAGGTGCTAATCTGAAACATATTTTCAAACTCTTAGAGAACCAAAAATGTTTAAAACAACGGTGCCCAATTTGCCAATTAATATTGTTTATATTTTTTTATTTGAAACCTTTCAATCTTTGCTGGCTTCCTCTGCCAATTTCATCATAGCTCCTGTAACTTGAAGCACTTCTTTTTCGGACATGACATAGGGAGGCATCGTATATAGAAGTCGTCCAAAAGGACGAAGCCATACACCGAAGTCCACGCACCGTTGAGTCACCTTGGCTCCATCCAAAGGTTCCTTCATTTCGATTACTCCAATCGCCCCTCCAACTCGGACATCTGCAACTCCTGGTATACAGTGTGCTTCTGCCAGTCCCTTTTGTAAATACCCTTCAATAGCATTGATGCGAGACTTCCAAAATGGTACTCCACTGGTCGGGTCCATGCGAAGCAACTTATTAGTAGATGCAACAGCCACAGCACAAGCTAAAGGATTTCCCATAAAGGTAGGACCATGCATCAAAGGTAAAGCGACACCATCGTTATCTGAAGCGGAGACTTTTTCTGCAACTTTTGCTGTAGCCAACACTGCACCAAGGGTCATGTATCCCCCTGTAAGGGCCTTTCCAAGGCACAGAATATCTGGGGTGACACCTGCATGTTCGCAAGCAAATAATGTATCGTTCCCTGAACGTCCAAATCCAGTTGCTATTTCGTCACATATCAAGAGTAAGTTATATTCGTCACACAGCTCACGAGCTCGTTTTAGGTACTTTGCGGGGTAAAAGCGCATCCCGCCTGCTCCCTGAACAATGGGTTCTAAGATAAGGGCTGCAAGTGACTCATGTTGTTCTGCCAAGGTTTTCTGCATGTTATCCAATGAAGCCTCCAATGCCTCCTCATTACCACTGATAGTATTATTACAAATACATCTCTGACATCCTGCCGATGATTCGCCTATTCTTTTCCTTAGATCACAAGGTGGTCTTGATACGAAGACTTGTCCTGGTAACATGGTTTCTTGTTCTGGAGGAAATAACGTGGAATGCATACCTGTATCAGGGTCACATACACTCATAGCTCCTAAAGTATCACCATGGTATCCTCCACGTACACTACATATTTTGTTTTTTCCTCTTTTAATGCCACGTCCTTTTCCTCCTCGCCAATATTGTATTGCCATTTTCAGTGCTACTTCGACTGCTACTGATCCCGAATCAACCAAAAACACCTTTTTTAACTCAAGTAAATTTAATGAATAACCATTTGATCTACTTAGTACTGTTTCTCTTTTTACGAAAAGATTACTCTATGATTACTATTATTTTGTTGCGGGACGTTGAACGATGTAAGGTTAGATGGTGGGTACTTTATTCTGTTTCCATGAGGCACAAATGAACTTTTTCTTGGGGTAATTTCAAAACCTGAAGCGAAATGGTTTATTTTTGTCTTATTGCTTTTGCTATTTTCTTAGCCCCTTTGGAGATGCCTTTTGATGTTTTTTCCACGACATGATGTTTTTTATCGATTTGTATCAGACGATCACCTGCTTTAGCCATAACTTCTCCAGACTTTCGAAAAGCTTTGCCAGCTTTTCCGTGTGTAGTAGCAACAACGGCAGCTCCAGCACCAGCAACCACACCAACGACTGGTCCAGCGAATACTAAACCAGCAATTCCTCCAGCTGCGGCTGCGCCTCCAAGCACTCTTCCACTTACATCTACAGGGTCTTTGGTACTTTTTCCGATGGGCTCATCCAATTCATATTCTTCGTATCCGTGTTCATAGGGTGCAGATGGTGTCGGTGAATCAGGATATATATGATGATGGTGTTGATCATGTTGACTATGGACGGAGCTCATGATTATATTTGTAGATTAATGTAAGGAATTTCTTATGATGAACGTATACTCAGACGCTCAATTGTTTTTAATGTGTTCGGTGGTATGTAATGAGTGTTGTTCTTCTTTATTACTATTATTCGATATGATCTGTTCGTTCCAAGAAACAAGAAGAGTGATCAAAAAATTTGATCGTGTCTCTTGGCTCTTTCTTGAGCTACTCGTATTCTTCTTTTGATGATTTGAGATTAGTCTAGTCCTCTTCCGAAAAACCGTTGTGCCTTGCGTGACTGAACGATTCGAGATAACTTCTTTGCTGTTCCAAGATTCAGTCCCGATTTTGGAATTTTGGTCCTTCTAGAATATTCTAGAGTGAGTATGTACCCCTACGGTTGTACTGGTCCAACGAATTAGTCAATACCTGAGATAGTCGTAGGACCATAAGAGTTTTCTATAAAAGATACTTTCCTTTTCTTCATCACAATAAATCCCAGCTACTAATTAATACGCACAAATAGCAGATAATAAATGTCGTTCTTTGGCTAATGCTTTTTGTCGCCACTGTTGGCGCCTCGGCTGCCGAAGAATGCCAAGAATTAGAAGACTTTCTTCCTAATCGAGGCTAAAAATCCATTTCCTCTCAATTGCAGTGGAACTAGTGTTACTTGTGAAATTGAATATCCGGGAGGATGTCAAACACTAAGTTGTAAAGATGGGTATCGATGTCCCGAAGGAGTCGGTCCCGATTCTCATTTGGCTTGTTTTCTGAGCAAACAGATTGAACACTACTAACAAAATATTGATAGCGGAAATTACATGCTTCAGCGACGAAATCGCACCCTGGAATACCAAGGTATTCAAAGCATGGATGGAATCCGTAGTCAGATATATTCAGACGAAAATCAAGAACTTTAGTCTTGTCAGACGAGCCTATTGAAGGTGGGCGAGGCATTCCCATGCAACACTTGTTAGATTTGTGATGATGATACACTTCGTTATAACTGCACCAATGTGTTACCCGAGGTGGAAGCTGCCACCTGTGATTCCACGCGCAAAAGACGTTAACAAATTACCTAGTATTGGATATTCCCACCTGTCAATCATTTGAATCTACCCGTTCGAATAGGTGCATCTTGGGAGTCGAACAATGCTCCATTTCATGTACCTGTGACAACCGACGCAGCCAATTGCACATACGCATGGAATGACTTGTGCGATGAGACCCTATTGAAATGTGGCAAGAATGTTCGATGCACAAATGAAACGGCTGTTTCAGGGGAAACTTGTCGTGACTTTACAATGGTGCATCGATTCCACTACCGTGACGACTATCCAAAAGATTATCACTACCATTTGTATGTCAAAGAACAGACGACCACGATGACAAAGGGTATCGTGTGAAGCCTTATGGGTGGTTCCAAGTATGGGATTTGGATGTACCACTTTCCGACAAAATTCGACGAATGAAATGAGCAAAATTTACGACGAGCAAGCATTTCTTTTACTGTCTAATTTCGGGAGAAAAAACAAATGCGTTCAACACAGATTTAAGAGTAAAATTTCGGTGTTGGATGAATGATAGAATACACTGTCTATCTCTTTCTTTTCGAAGTTCCAACTACCTGGTGCAATATGGTGGTAACGATTGATGACTCATCAACTTGTAATTAAATCAGGCAATGAGACAACAAAGACGAAGTAAAGAATGAGGATGAGTGACTTGACCCTGCTGCCTAGGGAAGAGTATGATACTGTAGTCTGTGGATAAAATTGTCGAAAATAGATAGTAGATACACTACGGTATTTAAAAAGATTTAGAGAGGAAAATAGAACATCTCAACTGTAAATAAAATAATTCCAAGCTATAACTATACAGTAACAGTGTGACTTTCGGAATATAGATAATGCAGAGCAGCGTATAAGAAAAATGAATCACAATGAAGAGTAAAATAGCGCAATCCCACCACCCTTGCCCTCTCTTTCCATGTATCGCTTGCTTGCAACAGTAATAGGCTATCTAGTTGGACAACACATTTATGATTCTACCATTTCCATTTCTTCTTGTAATTTTCGATTTGTTTCCTTACTATCTTGAATAGCATCACGCAAAGATGTTCTCTAAACATTATAAAGATATGAACGAATTGCAATAAAAAAAGGAAATGAGAATCTAATCATGATATATATTCATCATCGTAATGAGTGAAATCGATAAACATTACGCACAAAAATGAACATAAACAAAAACTACTCTGTACCGACCTTGGCAATCAATGCTTTGATTTCGTTGGCAATATTTGTAGCTTCGTCATCATTCTTTATTTGTTCCTCTTGTAATAACTTAATTTGTGTTTGATAATGTTGTATATCACGTTCACTATCTGATATTTCCTGTTGTATTTGTTGTATTTGTTCTTTAATTTTATTCACATATTCTTCTCGTTGAAGTTTTTGATTTTGAAAATGTTGAATTTTACATTCGACATGTGTTTGAAATAATTTACGTTTTACCATATGGGGAACCATGATGGTTTCCATAGTGTTTGTTTGAAAGGATTCTTGCTCTTTTTGGGTACATTGTATCTTTTCTTGGGTTTGACATTCTGTACGGTGAATCTCTTCTTGTAAATTATTATATTCATCACGTACGTTCATTAATTCTAATTCTATACCATGTCGTTGACGTTCGGTTTGTAATAATTCACGACGCACTGCCATTGTTTTTTTGGTTTCTTCTTGTAACAATACCTTGAGATTCTGTAATTCATCTTTTGCATGTTGTAATGTTTGACGTTCCATAACTAATTGTTGGGCTCGTTCATGTATTTTAGTAGCTACAATTCCTAAATCATTAGGAAGTGATGATGATGATAGCTCTTGTTCTTGTTGTTCTACGGACAATGATGTTTGCATGGTAGTGCCGTTATTGGTGTTGGTTGTCATGTCATTGGTGTCAAAAAGGATGAATGAGATGTTGTGATTGACATGACTAATGGAAAACATGAATAATTGCTGATTGTTCTATTATTTATTTACAGAACTGCCGGTTGCTCCTCCTTGTCTCTGTCGAAAACTAAAATGTGGAAACATAGGGAATGCTGTGTAGAAGAGGTTCATCGGCTGCAACAGTCTTTCGTGTAGACACAAATATTAAAATGTATTAAGGTGTCCGGGCAAATTTGCGACAACTCAAATGCGCGCCCACTTGTTCCCCGATTTCTAAATCGAAAATTGGGTGG
>WKLE02000575.1:3798-75896 GCA_014885115.2 Asterionellopsis glacialis
GCAGTAGGATTTGCAGTAGGTTGAGCTGTTGGTGTTACAGTTGGCTTAGTCGTTGGTGTGTTAGTAGGTTGAGCCGTTGTTGGCGACTCAGTTGGTGTTTTAGTAGGTTGAACTGTTGGTGTTGCAACAGGTGGAGCTGTTGGTGTTGCAACAGGTTGATCTGTTGGTGCATTCGTAGGTTGATCTGTTGGTGCATTAGTAGGTTGTTCTGTTGGTGCATTTGTAGGTTGATCTGTTGGTGCATTCGTAGGTTGATCTGTTGGTGTGTTAGTAGGCTTGGCTGTTGGTGTATTAGAGGGCTGCGCCGTTGTTGGTGTTGCAGTAGGAGGAGCTGTTGGTGCATTCGTAGGCTGCGCCGTTGCTGGTGATACAGTAGGAGATTGTGTATTAGTTGTAGGGCAAGGACCAACACATATTTTCACACTTGCCGTTCCACTTCCACTATCGATGCTTTCAACAGTTACAGATGCTTGGGATCCAATGTTATAATTGCCGCCAGCACCCAGTTTTGCAACAAGAGTAGATTTGGGGGTACTAGTTCTCCCTGCTGTCACTACTGTCACCATGTCCCATGCTTCTTGGGTTCCTATGTTGGCTCCTCGTCTGGCATTGAATCCTATATAGTAGTCGACAGTACCACTGCCAATAATCTTTACGATGACTTTATTGGAAGAAGTTGAGTAATCAGCAATCCCTCCAAGAACATCTATGAAGTTTTCACCAGAGATACTCAACGTGACGGTTTTATCAGCATACCAACCCAACTGCCAGTTCTTAGCAGGATTAAAACACATCACGGGAGCATCGGAATAACCATAGGAGTATCCCATCATACCGCTGTTCAGAAAACAAACGTAGGAATAAAAAATTAATTGTTAAATTTTTTTCATTTATCTTTTTTTTGGTTGAAAAAAGAAAGACATCAAGCAATGTATACGTACCTTTGGTCACCATACTCCAGACTACCTTCACCAGAATGACCTAAACCAAGGTTATGACCAATCTCGTGCATTTGCGCGCTCACATACTGGCACCAACTGTCAGAGTAGACCGATAAATACGAATTGAGATATGCATAAGCAATTCCACTCATAGTGTTAGGTGGAAGGCAAACCATAACATAATCAGCTAAATTGTTTGCGTTAACACCAAAATTTGTTTGGAGCTTACTCAGGACTGCGTTGACCATTGTGCCATCACCAACTCCAGTAGAGAGATCTACAGAGACAGTCACAGCTCCGTTCGAGATGTTGGTTTCGCCTGTCTCCGGTGATTGGGTGGTCATGGTGGCATCTGGTGCCTCCCCAAAGTTCAGTTGATTGCTTGAACATGCAGAATACTGACTGCTTAAATTGACAGGATCGCCATTGTTTCCAAAAACAGAATTACTAAGAGTTGCTTCAGTTGAAGTTGTTGCGCCATTGTTGGCAATGACTTTGACAACGAGGACGGAAGGACTTCCTAGAGTGGTAAGCTTACGTTGATTATGTTTCCGAGCTTGGAGAGAAAGTTTCTTTTTAGGAGGGACTCCACACTCCACAACACCTTTATTATCAACCTCAAATTGACATCCTTGTATTTCCATTTCACCGCTTTTGAATTGTCCCTTCTTCATCTTGTCCTTGAAGTCTTCTGATGCATCCTTGTCTCTAATTTCGACAATTGTGCCATCTTCTAGTGCGCAAGCAACCTCCGTTGTTTCATGGTGATCTTCATACTGGGTATCTCGAAGAAGTAAAACACAATTACCATCTTGGTCACTTGTTTGTTGAGATTTAGTTTTTTTAGGAGAAACGTTTTTCTTACGGAGATTTCGTGTATTACTCAGTTCAGTACTTGTCGCCCCTCCAACAAAGGTGGCAACACAAGTAAATAGAAGGACTTTCGTGGAAAGCTTCATGTTGTTCTTTACTTTTCGTTTAATGACCTGATTGTGAAGTTGTTTTGCACACAGGACAAGAATTTGTGGAAATGCAATGTCGGGCGGATTGCGCTGGTCGAGAGACAAAGTGCAAGAATTTGGCTGTTTATGATCGAGCTGCAGGAAAAGTGAACATACCTTACACACGCATGACTGATGGCCCGAGACAACCGGTATTCATTCCTACCATATCGGTTAAAGCAGGGCCTCTACCAGGTACCAGGTACAGGGTCTAGTTAGCAAATAGTCCTACAGATACTGAAACGTGGGTTACAGTTTACAATGTCACAATGGAAATGACCTCAACAAAAATCAGAAAGACTCCCTCAGACAAAGATTGGTCATAGTTCGGGCAATATAGGATTCATTTAAATATAAGTGCTTACTTAGACAAATGATCGACCGACCGATCAAAGTAGTTCTATACTCCAATTATTCAACTATTTATGGAGGAGGAGTCGAATATCAGAGTTGGAGTACCTAGTATGTTCAACCAAGATTTGAAATTCACATCAAATGGCAGTTGATATCACTCGGAGTATCATTAAGAAAGAACAAAGAAACACAGGCGGACCCAAAGCTACCACAAATTTTTATGCAATCTCGAATCGTCTTATGGTCCTGGATATTTATGTCCTTTTTGCAAGAGTCTTTTCTACAGAATTGTACAGTGGAAAGTGTCTGTGTATTGATAGCTGAACTAATCGTTAATAATTAAAAGACTATGAAATGATATATTGTATTCAAATGCTTAAAAAAACATTTCGATTTCTCACAATCTTTGATATGGTCTGTAATTTTATCTTGTTCTGTAGAATAGCTACCAGGTACTTTCTTATGTGTATATTTATTAGGAGTAGAACAACGTTGAAGTTATCATGGAATGCATCAGAGATCAGCACAGTAGAAGTTCAGGAATGCCATGAGTCATCCATGCCATGGAAGTATGTGCCAGGAACAGTAGCGGGTACCAGGTACAGTTCTTGTACGACTACATCTTTTAAAATAGAGTTCCAAAAAAATAATGATGTTGATCTGGTCGCCGGCGAACTCGAAGAACTTGTATGAGCACGCCGCCTACTCTACTAGAGGTTGTCAATCCAACATGAGACCTAATTAACAAATACTGTAGGTAGAAAATAGGACTTATAGAATACCTCAACTTGCGCATTTCTTTTTATTTCCAGGGGTTTTTCGTACTGAAATAATGTGTCATCACTTAATCGTATTTTCTTTCTTCTGATGTCTTTATCAATTTCCTGCTTTGGCACGTGTTAAGCAAATCAGAAATTGTGGGGGACGCCAAACCGGAAAAACAAAGAAAATATTGATAGCATACCGGACGAGAGTCCACGGTATACTCCTCGTTGTAATATTCGATTTGTAGTCATGGTTATCCAACTTGATGCTGATACTGCCTGCTGGTAGCCAAGTCTTGACTGATCCGGTTTCTGGCAATATATTATTCTAAATACTTGATACTGACACTTGTCGTAACTCTCTATCACCTGATCCTCTACCTGGTAGATTGAAAAGCGTGCCACTAAATTGAAAAAGGATTGTCTACTGAAACTCTGGTTGGGATGTTTTTAGAGGACCTAGTCCAGGGAATAAAGTAATTACCAGGTACATAGCTTTGTTGTGGTGGTACATAGCTTTTGAGAGGATGCGGACTGCTTTTTTTTCTACTGTAGTAGATCCCAGACCACCAGAAAGTACAACTGGGAGGGAGGCACGTGTCAGTGAAAACATCATTGTCAGTATAAAAATCATATCATATCATATCTTTGACAATGTGAACGAAAGAATTACCATGTGTACCTTGTGTATCGTCACTGGTAGGACTAGTTAGACTAGTTAGCCCATTCACAATAACAGTAGTGGCACGTACTATCTAGAGGTCCTACGACTTATCTGGTGTATCTGCTGCATTCACCTTAGCCTTATTCCGGAAAAAGACTACTTATCCTCATTCCTAATATGTATAAATAGTCTTGTCGACGATCTGAAAATCTGGCTGACGATGCTGTGCATGTGTGGTTTATCTTCGTGAGTGAGGTGTTCGATCTTAAAAATCTCGAGACATCACGCGACCGACAAAGAATTCTTATCGGAGAAAGATTTTGCCGTCATTCTGAAAAATATACTACACGATAGGTATGAGATCTTGTTGCCGTTATTGTCGTCGTCTTCTAGAGAATACATAAGAAAGTGTCGCGTTGTGGTTTGTTTATCTCCATGAAATGTATTTGAAAGAAAGTATATTCTGACTGTAAGCGCGTTGTATCATTCTGTATTCGTATCACTTTTTTTTTTAAAAAAAATCTGTCGATCCCAAGAAAAAAACACTGTATTGCAACAAGAAAACAATCGTTTTCAGAACTATCTTTCTTATTCAACATTATTTTGAATTCTCTTGTCAAGCACAGGATTGCTTTTGGAGAGGAGACAAAAGGGACATACATCCACCGGCTTGTTCTCTTTTGGGTGTACGATATCTAATTTTAAATTTTGTTTGGTCGAAACATAGAGACATTATCCTCTAGAGAAGTGTAGATTATCTTTGATAAAAACAATACCATTATTATGTTATATTATAAAAATACAAGTCGCATGGAAACCATGGTAATAATGTTATTGGTGACAGTGGTTGGGAAGATGACTCCAACACTTAGTAGTAGTACGTCTTGTGAAGGATCGGTTGCTACTGCTGCATTTCTTATTTCGACAACGCCTACAAATAATAATATACTACGCCAACAACAAAAGTCGTATGAATTCCTACATCCAAGGTCACATGATCATCAGCAACAAGGTCGGCATGATAGAACAAGCAACAAGAAAGCAAACGGAATACTATATCTTTTACGAACTCATAATAATGGTATGGAAAATGATTCTTCTTCCATAATGTCTTGTAGAATGACAAAAAATACAAATGATGAGATGGAAGGTATGAATCAAACTGCCATGGATGAAGATGATGAGGTTGACAATAATGATCCAATTAACAACGTGGACGGGAATAGTAAGAACAGAATGACTTTGGCTGAATTATCCGAATTAGAAGAACGTGCTTCGAAACGTAATTGGGATCAACTCATGTTACCCAATCGAATTGCTGGTGCTATAAGTCAAACATTACAGGCAATGGCAGTTTTATTTATCATTAGTTCATATGTATTGCCAATTTTTGGATATGCCTATATTCCTATTTTAGATGACGATACCGGTGGCGGCAGCGGCCAGAAAAAACGTCCTAACTTTACGATTGGTACATTAGAAGAGCGTGATTTTGTCATGGAAGTCAGGAAAAGTAACAAACAACAGCGAGAGCAGCAACAAGAACAAGATCAACAGAAAGAACAACAACTACTGCTACAACTACAAGATCAGCAGCAACAAGAATAGTGATCAGCAGAGCAGTGCGCAGAGGAAACAGCAACGGCAAAATGTTGAACAAGTCCTTCAAAATATAAATTGAAAAAATAACAGTAAGGACAATGATTATTAAAGTAACAGAGAAACAATTTTGTGAAAGCAGGATGGATATGATATAATGATATACAATACCCAAGCTCCACGAACAAGTCAACCATTGCTTCAAGACTAGAATCAACATGAAAAATATTTAGATTCGTGCCCTCTTTTTATAAGCTTTTGGCGGGCCTTTAGCCATATTTCGATATTTGGCTGGAGATTTTGTAATGGTAGGTTTCTTTCGAACAATAGTAGGCTTCTCGTGAGCAGGAGACTTCTTGCCGGAAGGGCTCTTACGAGGGAGACTTAATTGTCGACTTGCACCACCCTTTTTTATGTTCAACCCACTAATGTCGAGGCCACGATCGAAAGAAACCGATTTCAATGTCGACGATTTCAACAAATCGCTGGGTGTTAAATTAGAGATCTTTTTTCCATGTTCGTATGGGATGCTCATTGAACACGTCCGTTGCGTACGAGCTATAGATGCAGCAGGTGGTGGCCGACGCAGATCAAATTGCTCTGCCACCAAAAAAGGGTTGCAACGTTTTCTACCGTCTTGTTTGACGATAAACTCGGCCCGGCCTGTTGAGTTCGAGAGGCATTGAACATTGGCTGAAACCTGCGCAATATTACCAGTAGTAAGATTTGCTGATCCTCCAAGCATAATGCTCGATTTTTTCTTGTCGGCTAATAGAAGTGTGAACCCAGCCGTCGATTGGACACGCGTTATTATGACCCATTTAGGATTCCATCGGCCTTGTATAAAAAGCTCTGCTATTTTGCGTTGAATGTTTGCACGATCTTTAATCTTGATCTCGGATGCATTATCTCCATGATAAACCATTTGCTTTTGTTTGCTGAACGCAACGTTCACACATACGTCTACGCCCACCGGGGCTGGAGTCATTCCCGCTGCTTCGACCGTCAACCGTTTCATGGACACGTGCGTTGTTTCCAGCTTCGCAGGGTTCAACGGAAGTGGACTCTTAAGTGTCTTGAAGGTTATCCCCAATTGACTCAACTTTCCCTCGTATTGGAAGACAGGTGACGTGGAAAATCCTGTGGAAATTGCCAGTCCGTAGTCACCAAGTTCTAATGGTTCGTTAGGAGGCCATGCCACGTCAAAGCCGAATTTCTTCTTCATTTTCGTAGCATACCAGGCGGGAAAGGAGCCAACTGGGCTCATGTCTTGATCGGAAGAATGGAGGTCGTTCTATCGAAACGAAGTGGGTATTGGTAGGAATGAGATTGGCGGCTTTGTGGGGTCCAGATTGTGCTTAGTCGCAGATGTACTGGTGAAATTTTGGGTTGAGACACACCATCACCGCCTGTTTGAAAAAAAAGAACAATTGTCTGAAACAACTTTCAGTCATGCATCAATGGATAAATCAGAATTTTCTTTTCCAGTACACAAAACATCGCAAAATGTACGGAGTTATTTTCACCTTCCTCCAAAATGTTGCATGCTCCCCTCATTTATTTTTCATAAACGGATCCCAGAACCATTTTGAAAGTTCCCAATCTGCTCCGTTATAATGGGTATCCAAAGACCCAAGAAGCTTTTAAACAGGATCAGGTTCTTCAATGATAGTTTTTTCCTTCATGTATTCTGGACTCTCGCTATTTCGATATACAGTATTCCCAGACAACGATTATCCTTGTACCTTCCAATATCATTCGGTGCTTTCCGAGGGTTACCCGATTAACCCTTTTCCAGTCATTACATTATATTTCTACACATTATCCCTCATAACTCATAATAATAAATATCCTAAGGTAGTGCGTAGTGCATGCAGACAGGCCTAAAAAGAGGCTATATTTCAACCTTTAACACGACTTGACTGACGATTGACGATCGATGAACATAATAATATTCATAATATTATACTTTCTGAAACTGCGTGCCTGCGTATTGCCACCACTCCATCGTCTCTTGAAATAAGAAGCCTGCATTTTGCGCTTTCCAGTCGTTGTGTCATAAGCCATTATCATCTCATAGATAGGTGTAGCCTTGTAACTTCTTCATTGAAAGTCATAACATCATGGAAGATACCCAGAAAAGCCAAAGTTCTAATGAAAATGACGAATCATCATCGTCGTCGTATCAAACTCATAAACCAGATCCAGCGTTATTAGAAGCCTATCGATACATTAATGAAATACCTGGCAAGAACGTTCGTGGTAAATTAGTAGATTGTTTTCAATTATGGTTACAAGTGGAAGACCCTGACGTATTACAAAAAATTAAAGATATCATTGGTGATTTGCATAATGCCTCTTTGTTGATAGATGACATTGAAGATAATTCTAAATTACGACGTGGCATCCCCGTTGCACATTCGATTTTTGGTATCCCTGCTGTCATTAATACAGCGAATTATGTGTACTTTATAGCTCTTGAAAAGTGTCATGCATTACAAAATCCCAAGGCCATGGAAGTCTTTGTAGGCGAATTATTAAATTTACATCGTGGACAAGGACATGATATTGCGGTACGGTGTGATTGCGTATGTTGTTGGTGTGACTCAATCGTTTCGGTTTCATTCGTGGACCATGACTATATCATTTAGATACTTCTTTGACTGACGTTATTTCTTTCGTTATCTTTCTATATTTTGTAATCAACGTTGGTGTAGTGGAGAGATAATGTTGAATGTCCTACCGAAGAAGAATATTGTCACATGGTCAAGGACAAGACAGGTGGTTTGTTTCGTTTGGCAGTAGGGTTAATGAAATCCTTTGCCACTCAAAATTTGGACACAGATTTGACACCCTTGGTAGATAATTTAGGCTTATATTTTCAAATTCGTGATGATTTTATTAATTTAGCGGATGAAGAATATATGAAATCCAAAAGTTTCTGTGAAGATTTGTCGGAAGGTAAATTTTCATTCCCCATTATACATTGTGTACGTCAAAGTAGAGGAGAGAATGGTGGCAATGGTGGTTCCGAGGGGCAACGATTATTGCATATTTTAAAACAACGTACCGAAGATGTTGATTTGAAACGGTACGCACAAAGCTTAATGAGAGATGCAGGATCTTTAGAATATACACGTAAATTTTGTAAACAAATCAAAGATGAGATTGAAACACAAATTGAAAGTTTAGGTGGTAACAAACCCTTATGGCAATTGGTACAATACTTGGATGTTCAACTGGAGGGTGTAGCAGCAACAGAACGTCGAAACTGCATGATGCAACAAAGTCCACGAAGTGGAAAGGCTGCAACTCTTTCTGATAAGTTACTTGAAGAAGAAACAACAGATGAATGAATGATATGATTCGTGCATATGTATATAGAATATGATTACCATACCATTAGATGAACGATAGGGAAAGGAGGTAAAAGGGGTCGTACAATTCTAGTGAAATATGCTATAAATGTTACGACATTTTTAAACGTTGTAATTATGTTTTTTTCTTTTCGAGACAATGATATGAATCATTGTCCCCGTCTAGAAAGACGGTTTCGGTGTTTGCATCATACAAGGAACACGCAGCAATAGCATGGCCATCTGGTGTTATTCCAGTAGACAGAGGATGAGAGTGGACGAACAAAGCTGTGCGAGACTTCGCGTGCTGGCTGATGTTTCAAGATGATTTTTCGAGGAAAAAAAATTCAACATTATTTTTGTGGTCTTGTTTTCTTTATTTTTATTGAACCTATGTTCTACTATTCTTCTTGTCGTTTAAAACCAATCAAGGCCACGCGTAGCACATTGCATCTCTCAAACCACGAGGAAAAATTCCTCACAAGAGAGAATGCCATGTCGGATAAAACTCTATGTAATAATATTATGTACAACTTATTTTCAAACGTACCCCACAGCTATACGTTTGTCCACATCGACTTGAATGCAACCCATGCCTGCATACAATTAAAGGCAATGCCTCTACTTTATATGTCACTAATTGGTTCCCTTTTCAAATTGAACAGGTGCTGTACGGGGTCCAGCTCCACCACTGGCACCACTACCACCACCATCGGCACCCGCAAATCCTTGATCTGGTTGAAACTTGGCAGTCGATCCTTGTTTCAATTTATCATATTGTTCATCTGCATTGTGTTCTGTTTCACCACGTGTTGGACGATAAATACTTGCTGATCCCGCTCCACCACTTGAACTTGAACCACCAAATAGGGGTTTGGAATATGTGTTATATTCATCGTCTGCACCAAATCCAGAATCCATTCCAGCATTTTGATTATACAATCTGGAATCGACATCTCCTCCTAATGTGTTACCACCTGTACCTGTTAATTGTCCTAGGGCAATCTTTTCACTCACATCACGGTCAGATTCCATGCGTTGTTTTTTAATGGCTTCGGCCGATTTGCCAGAATTCTCCATACGTAATTCACGTTCACGTTCACGCTTACGTTCCATTCTCATACGTTCACGTTGACGTTCGGCAACTTGTTCATCTGTTTCGTCTTCATCTTCTTCGTCACTACTACTACTAATATCACCTAATGTCTCGACAAGATTGGCAGGTTTCGATTCTTCTTGTGTTTCATTTCTACCCGTACTTTGTGATAATGGTTGTTGTTGTTGTTGATTTTGATTTTGTCGTTCCATTCGTACTTGATTGGCTAATTTACGTAATTCTTCTTCCCGTTGTTCTTTTTCGGACAAGGCTAATTTTTTTTGTACTTGCGCTCTCATTCGTACTTCTTGTCGGGCTTGTCGTTCGGCGACATATAAACTTTCCGACAGTGTTGCAAAGTTAGGATTAATGGTATGTTCTTGTAAGTGTCGTCCATCGGCAGCCAAACGTTTATCTAACGGGATCGTGTACCCTCTTGTATTTTTCCAATTCGAGATACATGCAGGGATATTCCATGCAGCCTTTTCTTCCTTACTTAGTTTGGTATTGGGTGCATGTAACACAGGGACAGGATCTTCCGCAGGACCACGTGGTGCCTTGACATGCTTATGTTTCGGTGGCATCATGGGATCAATTTGGGCTGGTACCATTTGAATGACACGTGTGGCTGCGGCTGGATTGTACCCGGGTGCATCTTCACGAGCCTTGTATTTGACAAATTGAGTTTTGGATTCTTGATTTTGAGACGTTTCCGCTTGAAGGATAGCAGATCCTGTAGGACGATCTAATGCAATTTTTGTTTGCAATAAAGATTGTAATGCCGCTTGTGTTTTTTGTTTTGCTTCTTCTTCTTCTTCTTCCGTCGGTAATGCTACATCTTCAGGTTTGGCCTCACCACCACGTACATCTGATAATTTCGTATATACAATTTTATCTGAATTGGTACCATTCTTCACAATGGCATCGTACGATACCTCACCCTTGTCATCAATATCAACATTGACAATGGCTTGTGACATGACACCCCCCTTGCTTTTTTTGACATGTGGATTACCCATATGACGAGGATATTGAGCAACATGTATTTCAGGAAAGGCACCACCATCCCCAAAATCTTGAATGGATCGTGGTACAAATAATTTGTGTTTTTGGCTTTTGCGTTGTTCCGGTGTTAATTTGGCAGCCATGGATGCTGCACGACACCGTTCTTCATAGGATGGTACAATCCTACTTTTCGATGAAGTCTGTTCATGTTTTTGTTGGTGGTGTGACCTTTGTGCCGTAGTACTAGCATTATTCGTGTTGGCACGAGGACGAGGAACAGCACTTGATGACGGAGCTGTCCTTGTTGGTGCAGGTAATGATAATGAAGCCATAATGATGTTGTTATTGTTTCAAGATGATTTGAAAAAAAAAACGAGTGATATAAAATTAAATTTGTATAGCAGTTCTTGTCCTTGTTGATGATATTTATTACGGTGAACAGGTATCGCGAACTGATAGAGAGAGAGGAGAGAGATGCAAATAAGTTAAGTTCAGTCCCAAAAATAATATTGATAGACCACAATGTACCTTACTGTTTTGAGGCTTGGCGGTGTGTGGAGTAGAGTCTTGTTGCGTTTAGACAGTTTTTTTCGTATTGAACATTTTCTTTCTTGGTTCTTTCGCCCTCTGTTAGAACTAGGCTTATGTAAAACTAAATTAAATTTTGAAAACAAGGAATATTTGAATATTACTACTTCACATGTATCTTTATTTCAATATTAAAATGTAGGAAAGTATATTGTTCAAATTTGACCTTTTCCATTAACCTATATCATCACCCAGAGTTCATGTCCTTCATCTATCTCTCGCGCCCTGGGGAGAGAACGTGGACAACGGCGGTCAGACTCCCCTCATCTTTCGCCTCACCGGGAGATCGAGAAGACGAAAAATGGGGACAATCCGAGTACAGTAGCACTATTAAATACCTTGCACATCATGATGTCATAGTCTTTTTTAATTATCGTGGTATCAACTATTCGCATAGTACAAGATGTATTATTAGGATAAGTATATAGGACACTATAGCATTGACGTATCAGGTATTTTTCTGATTGTGGTATCGCCACAGATACGGTCGAATATCGTCATGATGTGTATTCGCCTCCCTCCGAACTCAGAATTTGAGAACTCGCATTAGTTGAAATGAAATTTGAGAACACTCCATGTCACCAACAAAAAAAGTTGACTTTTTTTGCTTGACGTGATTCAAACACAACAAAAAGAAAAAAGCATATAATATTAGTATACTGGTCTCTGTTCTTATATATAACAACAAAACATACTCCTCAACATATATAGAAGAGGTATACACATGCCTTTTAACACAACAACTACAACATAATAATATCATTCAACACATATTGTATCTGAATCATCCTCCTCAAAAACATATGGAACAAGACAAAAAAACATCAAGGAGGAAAACTGTACCAGATTCCTCCGATACAAAGCATTATAATTCTGGTCAACATGAAGAAACAAACAAGAACAATAGTCAAGAAAACGAATCCTTGGTAGGTGATAGATATCATACGACCACTTCGATTTCCTCAACAGCAGGTATTACTACAAGATGTCTTCCTATTAGAAGGACCACGAGCTTACATTCCGCACCAGAGACTTCTTCCATAGCTCTTTTGTTAAATGAACAAGTTCAAGGTCTCCGAATGCAGTTCAACACCGAACTGGAGAAACAAAGGGATACCTTCCAGGAAAAAATCGAACAGATGGAAGAAAAACTTATCAATACAACAAACCAACAAGAGACAACTAGCAGAACTGAATCATCAGACCGAGAAAAAGAAACGAAACCAACAACCCAAGAAGAACCAAAGAATCCCATCAACCTTCCAGATGATATATTTAGTTTCTTAATTAGTTCAGAGGTCATGAGCAGACCCTTCGTGTTTGCAGTGTCTATATTTTTAATTCAAATGATTATATACACATTATTGGCTTTGGACATCATCATGGGTGGCGATGGAACATATAACACAGATTTTTTTATTGACGTCCCACCAAATATATTAAGCATTGTGAGAACTACTCAATTCTTTGCTATCCTTATTGCAGCTTTCACTCAAGAAGATTTGCGGAAAGCGTTGGAACTGTTCAATGAAGGATTTAACGAAGAATCACTCAAAGAGGCTTTTGAAAAGTCGTCCAAAACCAAATGGTGGTTTTCCTGTGGTTGTCGATTCCTTGAAGGTGCTTCTGGCCTCTTTGTTACCTTTCTCCTTATCGTGGTTGTTGATAACGTGAGAGATCTCTTACTTAATTTTACAGCCATGGAGTTTGTTTCTCAACTCGACAATGTTGGTTTTACCTTGGCTGGTACCAAGTATTTTGGTAAGGAACTCCAAGAAGAACATAAACTCGTGTCAGAGGGAAACTATATTCCATCACGAAACGGCATCAAAAAACCCTACCATGCCTTTTTGATCTTTATAGTCTTGAGCTCCATGCTTATTACGTGGGCAATCATTAGTCATAAACAGATGTCGGGTGATTTTCTGTGTAAAACTATATTTGTACAATTCGGTGATGAAATATCACCATACCTAGGTACAGCTACAGGAGTTTACACTATACAAAACGCAGAAAAAAATGACGATCGAGTTCGGTACAATTTTAAAGCAACTCCCGACAATCATAGAGCAGCAGCGTGGTTTGGTTTTTGCAAAGCGGAAAAGGCATGGACCTTAAGTCTGAGCAACACTAACGATCCTTGTGATAGGTGGCTTGCTAGATCATCTACAACAGAATCATTTGATGTTGAAACTACTGCATCAAGTTCCTGGAGAGCAGCAAGTGGTAAAGATAAAATATACCAGGAAATTGAACTGTTTCGACTTACTTGCTTAGATGATGACATAGAAGAAGAAGAGAGACTGACTGACATGATATGCGGTTCATTGAGTGTCGATAAAGATGACTTTGCTTTGTCAAAACAATATTCCATCCTCAAAAGCAACACGGCGACTAATAAACGGAACGACGATTTCAATACTGCTGTAAAAACATATGGCACTCCCATCTTTGTTGGCTATGACAGCAACACCACACAGGAATTTGACATTATTTTTTTTATGGGTCGGAGATGGTTTTTTGCAAATGCCAGCAAGACATCCATATCTGAAGCTACATCATTTTTCCAGCAGAAATTCAATAACTGGATCTGCGACGTAAACCCTTGCAGATTTTTAAATATTTCGTTTGTGAGTGAAGCTGTTGACATGAACAATCCTGTCGATGTCAAAGCACCTCTTGGGCTACGATGGTTTCATGCTGACAAGAAAGCTGATTCGAATTTACCGAGGGCAGACACAAACCGACCGACAGATGCACCTTTATTCTGTTCCATTTGTGATGACTTAACAAACCCCTGTCTGCACGAGGGCAAATGTCTAACTAATGGCACTTGTAACTGTACGCACAATACGTATGGCCCCCTTTGCAAACACAGACCTATTGATGATGGACAATGTAGTAATTATTTCAACAATGACCGCTATGAGTACGACGACGGAGATTGCTGCGGTGCAACTTGTCAAAATCCAACTAATGCAGAGGTTTGTGGTGTCGGACAGTTGCCGGCAGCATTTGGGCTTAACCTTTCAGGTACTGGAGATGGATACCCGAATTGTATCGACCCCGCAATGGTTCCAATCATCATGACTCTGACCTTTAACTCCTCCATTGTTAACGATGGAACTCGTCTTTTGGAAGAAACACCGACGTTCAAGGCGGAGGCACGACTGAAGTGCGATGATACTGACATTTTATATTTACCCTTTGGAGCTTTTGCATTTGCTGTGGGTCATAATTACAGTGGCGATGAAACTGTTTCCGTTAAGGACGGAACTTGTTGTAACTTTGCTATCAACTTAACTCTGGAGCCAGAAAAAGGGTACATGGCAAATGTAAATTCCAGCTTTTCGGTATACAATCCATATGGCAACTACATTCTTGCGAATGAGTCTTTTCACACAGGTAAAGAAATTCCTTTTTATGTCATAAATCAATGCCTCGAGAAAAAATTGCAAATGCCTGGTACAATCGACCTTCTCCGTGATAAGAATACTATTCAGGGAAAGGCGATTGAATGGCTTACTTGTACAAATATTCATCCTAATGGATTTTGTGAAAGCCCTTTTTTACGGCAAAGGTACGTTCTTGCTATGTTGAATTCTAACAGTACCATGCAAGGCCTAGAAAACAAACATGAATGTAGGTGGGACACGGAAAACATAAGGTGTAACACGGAAAATCTAGTTGATTCTGTGAAAACCACTGGTTTAGTCGACGAAATTGCTTATCTATCTAGCTTAGGTAAGAATGAATTTATTTTGAGAAGAAAAATATACTGTTTGAATACTCGTGAGGTTCAATTCTTATGTATTTTATATCCCAAATTATATTTGCTCTTCCAAAAACAACTTATTTCATATTGAAATTGATGTTTTCTTGTACAGAAATGCTTCATTTAGCTCCGTACAGCTTTGAAGGAAGCATTCCGTCCACGTTGGGTAATCTAATGAATTTGGGTAAGTCATCATACTAGAAAGAAATGTATCTTCGACTCTTTAGCCAGGTGAACTGACTTTATAACTGTTTTTTTCTTTTGTTGTGAAGAAATAATGAACTTGTCTCACAACATTCTCAGTGGAGGGACACCGGCTACTTTAGGGAATTTGTCCAGTTTAAGTAAGTCAAAATGACAAACACCAGATGCAATTTTTCAGTACCTACATAATTCTAACATTGATCCTTTTGAATCAAACAGAGGAGCTTGATTTGTCCAACAATGGACTCACGGGGCAGATTCCAACTACCTTTGGCAGACTCACAAATCTGGGTAAGTTACTACACAACAAACTTAGGCTTGCCAACATGTTTTCCATGCATTTCTTACATTTCGATCTTTATGTTTGCACAAACACGCACAATATAAACGTATAGCCCTTCTCAATTTAGGAGTAAATGCCCTCACGGGAACCATCCCGTCCTCGATAGGCAATCTTGCAAAATTGAGTAAGTAATTTGAAAAGACATTTGTTTTGATTCAACAATGTCAAAATTTATTTTCATTTTCATGGAATCCTACTACAAATCAGGTGGTTGCTGATAAATAATTGAATTGTCTTTCATATCTAATTTTGAATTCTACAAAAAAAAGCTTGTTTGCACTTGTCAACCAATGAAAAATTGGGTGGAACGATTCCGACGAAGCTGTGTCAATTGAAAAATCTAACTGAGATTTATGTTAATGGAACCAATATTATATGTCCCGATGAATGCGAGGGCAAATGCTTTTAGTTCGAGTGCTTATTAAGTATTTTATGCTGCACAGTAATTTTTGTGTGGGTTACGTGTTAAAAGAATGTACATCAGAAAGAAGGAAATCCAATGCATATCATGTATGTAAATATTTGTTGTTTTTAGGTATTTAATAAATATATACAAATATTTGGTTTGATATATCGTACAAAAATAAGTTTATTTGGTGGCAACAACTTTATTATAGTTTATATAGATAAGAATAAGAAACCATCGTCGTGTGTGTTATCTGGTTGAATAAAATGCCATGTCATTATTTTTGTCTTTGTTCTTCAACTCACCTTTATGTGAGAGTGGTGAGTCGTGGGTGACGTACTATACAGACGAAACTGTCTTTTAATCGTACCAGTTCCATGTAGGACTAGTAACGATGTGCCTATAGCTTGGACTCATTCGCGCAGAAGAGAATGGACGTGCCAGCACAACATGCGGTGCGTCATCCTGATGAGCACTATTCACGCATAACGCAGAGAAGCGAAACCAGAAACAGAGAAAGCGAAACATCTGCTTCAGTAGAATAAGCTTATGTTAAGGTATGTTTGGATTAAAAATCCTTTTCATTTTGAATTTCGACGTGAAATATATTAATTAAATTTTGAAAAGTACAACTTTATAACATGTTACTTATGCCTAATACGAAAATTGAATGGTTATGACTGTTGACAAAACTCAGATGACATCGATATCGTTAATCAACGTTATCGCAATCATCTGAACACAAAATTATATATTGTGTTGCAAAACGACTAGGATCACATATCGATCATTCTTTTGCCATCATCTTTAGCGGATGCTTAATTGTGAGATCGGGACTTAACTTTGTACCTTTAGCAAGCATTCCAATTGTAAAAATCATAAAAACCGAGAAATATGTTTGCATCCATCGTGGTGGTGTTGGCGATGATAATGAAGTCATTATCGGTAAAGGGATTTACTACACAAGCCTATCTTTTGAACAGGAACAAGAATTATGATATCATTTCGCAAAAATCCCCTAGTTCCATGATTTTCAAACGTCGTCAGGATGACAATTTTTCTTCACAATTATTGATACCATTCATTTCATCCTCAGCCTCTGTGTCTCTTCACGTATCACAAGAACAAGATCAAGACCAGTCATCTTTACTTGAGTTTGATGATATTCAAACTTCCGTTTTGAAACAAGTTTATCCATCTTTACTGGAATATATTAATAAATATGGACATCCAAACATTCCCCTTGGAACACCTGAAGGTATGTACAGTATATATTGTTCATGTGAAGTGACTTCTTTATAGAGCACTCCCATGAAATATTGACAATTATTTTTTTGCTTCTTGTATTTTAATGATTTCTGTCCACCCTTCATTGTGTTTATTTGGTTTTCATTTTTTTTAAAAAAAACACTTATTATTTAGGTGGTCAATGTAGAATATTACGAAGATTACATATCCAGAAAAAGTTAACGGAAAAAGAAGTCGATTGGTTAACATCGATTAACTTTCGATTTAATTCCTTGGAAGATGTATATTTTGAAGTGGACTTTCAGGATATGTTGCAAACCTTGTTGGAGTATGAAGCAGAGTATCATACCAATTACCAAGTCCCTAAAAAATTTGAACCTAATCCTGAATTGGGTGCATGGGTGACAGGTATACGACGATTGTATAATAATCCTTCCGACGACAAATACTTGGATCCCCAACATGTCAAAGACTTGAATGCCATTGGATTTAGTTGGCAATCGGCACGTAAATGTGGTTCCAAATTTATGAAACAATATCGTGATTTGAAAGCAAGAGTGGAAGACTCGGAGGAAACATTACAAGATATACTTGACGAAGAATCTACCCAAAAATGGATCAAACTCCAACAAAATGTGTATCACAAGGGAGATTTAAGTGAAACACGCACAACCTATTTATCACAACTATTGAAAAATGATGATTGGATGAATACAACTTATTGATATTTGGAGAAGAAGCAATAGATAGGTAGATTCATTTTTAAAAACGTAGAACTGATTCGTCAACAAGTACATTATAAAGTTAGAGAAATAAAACCGAATGGTCAAGTTCCCCTCTTATTCTTGAATGAACTTTTACTCATCAACTATTGTCATTCTACTGTCGTCTACTGACGTTTGAACTTTTCTCCACAACAAAATCAAAAGTGGACAATTATTCGAATGATTCATCGTAGAATTATCATCTCCGTGATTATGGGCATTTCCATCGACTTTACGACTCTCTACTAAAGCCAGATTCAATGATTTTGATTGAATATACTTGACCATTTCAGATATATTCCCGTACGAATATTCATTCGTAGTAGTTGTTGTTGTTGTAGTCCCTGACGATTGTTCTTCATGTTGTTGTGAATAAGTAGGTGAATCTACTGTAAGGAATAATCCACCTACGCATAATAATTGTGACGCTAATTGAAGACATTCTTGCCAGAATGCATTACGATTATCATTTGGTCTAGGGTATGATGGATTCTGTGAGGTACCAGTAGTAAAACAACATGTCACAAGAACACATTGATTTTGTTGTACACGAGATGGTAGGTTCGTAGACCATGCCTTTCGATTCGAGATATCAATTTCACATGAACGTTGTAGTAACCCATCATAAAATAGTTTGCGTTGGTGGGCATATTCTTCTTGACATGCTTTTTCATATCGGGCACATATATGATTCCCATCACCCATCATGGTTGTAGTAGTATTAGTTGTTGTGACAGTTGTACTTTCTTTCGGTTCTTTTTTCGCTACGTTTAATATACCATCTCCCATTCGATTTCCATCACGTATCATATTTGTGGATTTAAAGGAACAAACCTTGTACTGAAAGTCTGGACCTAACTGTACACCATATCGTCCAACAATATTACTAGTACTAGTACACCTATCATCACTTTCATTCTTGTTGGCAGGAGTACTTTGAGACGTAGTAGTATCATGTCCAATAACAATCCCATGAACATGATTGTACTTTGTCGTTTGTAAATTTGTCAACTTTATAGAATCTCCTCTATATATAGCTTTCCCATTCCTATCGGCACAAATAGGCATCGGATGTTTCCCTAAAAATCGCAAGGTCGATCGTAATTCATATTCCAATGGACCTTTCCTCTGATGATGATTACTACTATGACTAGCATCAACACTAGTAACATTGTTACTAGAATCCGTATCCGATTCTATATTTGAATTATCCGTGTCATCGTCATAGTCAGAAGCAGCATTATCAGTTTTAGAAGTACCATTCCATTCCGTGGGATACCATTCAAAATCAATTGTAAATTTTGGTCTTTGAAAATGTTTTGCCATGGCAATCACAAATGCACCTGATCCAGAAGCTAAATCTACAGCAGGAAAGGATCGTCTATTAGATAATCTACTAGTAGAATTATTGACAACATTCACGTTTGCCATGAATTCTTTTAAATTATTTTGAATCATATCAATGACATGATAATACCACCCTATGGTAGTGGTGGTGGTTGTTGTTAATGATGATGATGATGATGATGTTCCATCATGTTTTACTATTGTTTGTTCACCACCAAATATGAATGGACGATTGGTCACTAGTAAGCCTTGAGGTTTTTCGTGTGCTTTCATCATGATCGATCGCTTACACCGCAATGTATGAATTATCTCAGACAATGTCATTCATGGCGGTTCGTCTTGTTTGTCTTTCTATTTTTGGTGTGTCTGAAAAAAAAAGTAACTAGCTTTTTTCAGAATCGTTCATTCTAACCCCAAACTTATTCAGATAACATTTGAGCTGACGTACAGACACCACGAATTCAAAATTCAATGTGCCCATTTTTTGGAGGGAAACGGCGGTGACTAGACTAGTTCGAAGTACTCTAACAATAAACCACGACTAGGTAGTGGTCGTATATTACCTGGTATATATATAAATGAATGTACCCGGTACCAGGGTTGCACTACAAAAAAGTGAATATGGTAAGATCTTCACGTATGTGACAGATCCGTTGAAGTATGTTCTGAAAATTGTGAAATAATAAATAATATTGGTTTGTAAAACATTTTCGTGTAAAAAATAATCTCTTTTCCTTTAGGAATTATCATTTCTACGGTAGCCGTAAATTCCTTGCCCAACTTCCAATAATTTTTTTAGATTCTAGCGTACATTCCATGTCATACCATCTAAAATTCCGGAGTACCAACAGTACTTTATTTAATATTCGCAAAAACGCTTGTAGAGTAAATTAAGACACCCAATGTACTACAATTTTGATATATAAATATAGAAACTGTAGCCAATGTCATTGATACCAATTACCTGTACTATGTTTTCGTCTAAATCTACGTAATTACGACAGTCCGAAAAAGCAAAGTACGTGACTCAAGTTCCTACTTAATTAAAGGAAGCCAAGCGAAAGATTGTCCGATTTGAAGCATCCTCATCTTTTTTTTTCAGAACTAGCATTTTAGATCGAAACATCTGCTGTAGAAACTACCTTGATTTTGTACCTCACAAGACAGTTTGGATAGAAGAATTCGTCGTGGAGTAACTTCATATCTTTTTCAAATACCTTGGTGCACATGTAGCAGGTAACTGGTACAGTATACGCAGGACGATGTAGTCCTAAGTACCATGAGAGTGACATTTGAACAAAGTCAAGTTGAATGAGGTGTCAAGAAAAAAAAAAAGAATTTTTTTCTTCTGTTTTTATACTTTCTCAGAATCATCTCGTGTAACAAGATATAACGCCCCGAGAGAGCAGAGAACTGACATCTGCCCAACAAGAACACATCATCCTTCACTTTCTCTCCAAGTATCTTCATCATCATCATCTATCTTCATCATCATGGGTTTGCAAGATGCCATCAATGGTGCTGTCGCGAATTCACCAATCGGGCGTTTCTTTGAATTCCAAGAACGTCAGACAACCTTTGTCAGGGAATTTAACGGTGCGACAGCCACATTTCTAACCATGGCCTACATTTTAGCTGTGAATCCACGTATCTTGGCAGATTCCGGTGGACCTTGTGTACCCAATGAGGACACAGGTGGGATCTTTGGTGACGACTATGCCCAATGCCTTGAAGATATCAAACGTGAATACATTGTAGGAACTGCCATTGCCTCCATGGTGGGGTGTTTACTCATGGGATTCGTTGCCAACTTACCCATCGCATTGGCACCTGGTATGGGTATGAATGCCTACTTTACCTATAGTGTCGTTGGATGGCGTGGTACAGGTGGTGTGTCGTATGATGCAGCCGTGACAGCCGTCATTATCGAGGGTGCAATCTTTTTAGTACTAGCTGTCACTGGTGCTCGATATGCCATTATTCGACTTATTCCAGAACCTGTACGCGTCGCTACACCTGCTGCCATTGGTGCATTCTTAGCACATTTAGGCCTCCAAACTGCCGAGGGTATTGGTGCAGTCGTATCTGATATTGCAACGGCTGTCACCTTAGGTGCTTGTCCACTTGACAAACGCACCCCCATCGTTGCCTATGACGAAGATTGTGAGAAATTAGGTATTTGCGTCTTTAGTGATGCCTATACTTGTGATGTCCATGGTGGTGTTATGACATCGGGGACTACATGGTTAGGAATCATGGGTATGATGATTACAGCTATCATGTTGGCTTACAAGTAAGTACAGTTTTCACCATGCCATCATCCTACATACAGGCAGTTACTGCCGTTCGTCTTATGATGTTTATTGTGTCATGTCAACTCTAAAAGTGACACCACTTCTTATTTTGTGACAAGCACCATTTCCCCCTTTTCAGTCTTGTACTATTCTTGTCAAAACATTTACTGATTGTCCTCCTTTTTTTCGTATCCACCATTCAGGGTCAATTCTGCATTCCTTGTTGGCATTGGTCTTGTGACAGTTATTAGTTGGTTCCGTGACACAGAGGTAAGCCATGCGCAGTGAAAAGTAACAAATGCCCTGCACTCTGCTGTAGCAGACCACAGAAATCTTAACTCTACATCAAAATTTTGTGTTACTCAACTTAGTCCTTTCGTTTTACACTTTTATTCGTACCTACTTTGTTGGAATCCAAATTCTCCGTTATACTATATATATATATATTAGGTCACATACTTTCCCGACGATCCAGCTGGAAATGATCGTTTTGAGTACTTTAAACAAATTGTGAAAATCGAGTCGCTTGATAAAGTCATGGTTCCCTATACGAGGAGTCTCAATGATGTTGGCATGGCTCTCTTTACCTTTTTGTATGTCGACTTTTTAGATACATCGGTACGTGCTGATAGGAAGTGTCTACATACAATGATTTGTTGTATAATATCATCATTGTTGTCTTTCTCTATTGTACATACTACCTGGACGAGTCTTGTTATTCTCACCGTACATATTCTCATTTTGAATCAATTGTTATCATAATATTTAGGGTACTCTTTTAGGATTAGCCAATGCCATAGGTATCATTGATGATGAAGGAAATTTCCCCAAGAGTCGTCATGCCTTTGCAGTGGATGCTATTGCTACCATGTTTGGTAGTTTGTTTGGTTTATCACCCGTCACATCTTACATTGAAAGTGCTGCAGGTGTCGAAGCTGGATCACGTACAGGATTGACGGCTGTAATTGTTGCATTTTACTTTTTCTTAAGTATTTTCTTTGCACCCATCATTGCCTCCATTCCGCCATGGGCTACCGGGGGCGCCTTGATCATTGTAGGGTCCCTCATGGCACGATCACTCAATCGTGTCAAGTGGGAAAATCCAAGTCATGCTATTTCTGCTTTTGTGACATTGATGATCATGCCATTGACGTATAGTATTGCCTATGGTTTAATTGCTGGCATTGGATCCTATGTTATTATGGAATCTGTGTTCCTTCTTCTTTCCTTTGTAGGTATTGCCAAGCCCTACGAAGAAGAAGATGAAGATGAAGTCCAGGAACCTTCGAAAAGTGTTGAAGAAGATGAAGAAGAAGCTCCTGTCAAGGACGACGAGGAAGAAGAGTTTGAAGCTTAAACAGGAGAAACAAAAACCAACCGGCTTTGTTGTGCTCAGAAGATCTCCTGTTTGTTATGTGTACGAGTATGTGTTTGCATCTCTATGTGTTGGTGCAATGTTGTTCATGTCTGTGCTTTGTGCTGGTAATTAATTCAAGGAAAGATAGTGATCTTTAGTAAATTCATCGAAAAACCAACTCAAGAATGTTATGTTAAAAACGGTGGGCTCGAAAAGTTCTGATACATTATTTATAAAATATAATACAGTATTCTTGAGAAACAGTATAACTCTAGGATGTAAAAACATCCCCAAAGAAGATAGATGATTTCATTTTTACGAATTCAATAGCATCATCCTTCATTTACTTTCACTCTTAGTAATGAGATCGACGCAGGGTTTTCTAGGACTGAAGAAGATACAATATCCCTTAACGATGTTGTCGTAGCATGTTGGATACAATATCTACAGTACGGAAAGATATAAAGTTCAGAATGACTGGGGAATATCTTGTTTGTACGGGCATATTTTGATTACTCTTATAACCACTCTTCAGAGACATGCATAAGATATTTCATGGAAAAGTAACATGTTGGAATTTACCTGTATTCGTAAAACTCATCGTCGCAGCACCAAAGTTGATTACTCAATGAAATAAATTACACGTTCTACAATTGTTCTTGGGAAGCTGTCTTATCATATGGTCATTTATTTTAATATGCAACTTGATGGGAAAAGGTGCTGAGACTTTCAAGAAGTGTTGTAATTAGAAACTGTAATCTACGCCCCACACCATCTAGACTCTGGTCTATACATTCAAAAAAACACATGCTGTGTCCAACATTTATATGCTCTTTTTGGCAAAACCATTATCATATTTACTTCTGCTAGATTTCTTTTCCATGTGTTTTGAAACAAAATGAAGTACGAGTTGCGATACAGGAATGAAGGCATCAAAACACACATGACCACCCAATGGGGCTAACATTTTCTCGCAACTGGTACTCTCCAAAAATCCAAACGCCAGAATTGACATCTGAAAATATGGGTAGAGAGAATACAAAGCAGCATCTTTCTGCTCCGTTGATAGAGTAAGCATACTAGCAGCACTTGACGTAGATATTGCTGCCAAACCATATACAAAATTAAGTTTAGGTGGAATGTCGAACAAAGTGAATCCCAAGGTGGCAATAGTCGCAACAGTCAATATCTTTTTAGTAGAAGATAATGGCATGGTGCCCAAAAAGATACAACTAAAGCCACCCACATTTGTAACTGTTGCCAGGATGGAACTTGGAATATCATCGGCTCGTATCCGTAAGTCCATTCCTGTAGGATCTTGGCTGAGAGTGACGTGTCCAAGTCCATGACCAAAAACTCCCATGATGGCTCCTCGGATTAAAGCTTGGTGAACGGGAGGAATGATATCATTTCCAGATATATCCATAACGTAGACATAAGCGATGATCAAAGAAAATACAGTGCCGGCGTAAAAACATATAATGTGAGAATTCATCCATGTCGAATCTGGATTGACTACACAAAATCCATTTGTTGACCAGTTGTTATCGAACAGCTCTTCATTGGGCCATTTGTTGAGCATACAAGCTGTAACCGCAAAGGTACAAATCAGCATGAGAACATTTCCGATATCTCCTGCTTGTTGGTATGTTTTCTTCTGCTTTATATTTTCCATGCTGTGAGAAATGTTGAACTTTTAATGTCGTCTTTTTTTTTTTCGTTGTTGTTGACAACTCTTCTTGAACCGCGAATTTCAAAATTATGGCCTCATCCCCAAGGATTCGTCTACTCTTATTTCGCGTTCGCTTTTGGTAAGTTTTTTTTTTAATGCGAAACGCGATTATTAGGCGGACCGGCTCGTTTTTGTGTCCCTCGTATGTTCGTTTGTCTTCTCTAGCATAGATTGTGTTAGAATTTGTCTCCTCTACAGTAAGCCTACATTGTTGTATGAATCTTAACATGTAAGTCTGCACTTCGCCTTTATTCCGGAGTCTCTCAGAAGGTCTGTCCTCATTCGGTACCAGATATTTATGTTTTGCTGTACCAGGTAAGGATCATTAGGTACTTTTCCTCTACCGGCGTGTCTTACGTACTAAACCATTGTACCTGTACTAGTAAATGTGGTCACGTTACGCACCAAAAAAACTGGAACTTTTCGAGAGAGTAAATTTTTTGATTGGTTCCCACGAGTGCAAGGTCTGTTGTTCTGTTCAGCTTGAAGTTTCAAGGATTATTCCTCATGTTTTGTAAAACACCTCACCAGCTGTTCATAAGAAAGGTAGACGTGGAAAATGTAACTCTGACGCACACAAATCGATTTTTTTAATTATGTTAAAGAACTTTTGTGTTGAATTTTCATGTCTTTTTCAGAAACTCAACTTGAATGTTTTCTTTTATATATAAAGGTAGTTAGTACCGGTATGCGTTGAATCCAACGGAAGCTTCAGGTTGAAGATAGAAAAGAAAGAAGTATCTTTGATTGTTCCTAGTACCGGTTTTCTTAATTTTGTATTGAAAAGTTTACTGCTATTGTTAGTCTTTTCTGATGGACTTGATAGCGATATACCTCGTCCAGACAGTCAGGGCCTAAGGGCTGTCTTTACATTGTTTGATCAAAGGTTTCTATTACTGTCTGTTCACGTGAGATCACACAGGATGACATTCGGCTGTTGTCTAAAATAACGTAACAAATCATAGGACTCTAGAGGTCCTAATTATTGTGCACTGGCTAGAACACAGCTTGACTCCTACATCGCTACTACAACTATAACTAATTTGTATTACACACGAGCCTTTCCAGGTTTGACCCACAGACTATTGTTTATCAAAATACACACACTGTGATACGCCACATACTTCCGTTGTTAAACATTAGACGCGAGGAATGCATACGTAAGCTTTAGAGTGGTAACGTTGCTCGAGTTTACTTGTGACCTTTTTCAATATTCAATTACTGTGAATCTCTAGTCCTACGATATTATCAACATCGACACAGCTGTGTAATAGTTACCAGTACCTAGGTCCTTGTAATCCTGCTGCATTATTACAACAAGGCACATTATCAAAGCGATTTCTTATCGTCAACCTTAGGACCTAATATTGAGAGCTGAGTAGCATTGCGCAAGTACGGAGTACGAACGAGCACAATAGCACTTTGCATCACAACACACAACAAACGATTTGATAATATTCCTTGTCACTCAAGACTTTTCAATATAGGAATACACGAATCATTACTGTACAATGAGTCCTTCAACTGTGATTCTTCACAATTTAGGTGCAGCTGCAGCTGCATCGAAACGACAATCTCTGAGTCAAAATCATAATCATAACGATTCAAAACCAAGTGCAATTGTAACAAGTAGCATGTATCATTCCAAATCCGCAGCAGCAGGTGGTTTTGATGATGAACATTGTGGTACACACTTGGCTTGCAGCACTGAACAAGAATCACCATTGCTCAAGGCAGAAGCAGAACGTTGTCGCGATGATTTAGAAATTTTAAAAATGATGCATGGTGTAGATAGTCCGAAATTGGCAGAACCGTTGTGTCGATTAGGATTATTGTATCAACATATGGCACGTGATTATACCACAGCCTTACAACATCATTGTGAGGCATTGCGGATATTATACGAAGCTGCTGGATCACAAGAACCCTTGTGTAAATTATTCGCACGAGATATTGCCTATATATTAGTCGATATAGGGATGATTCATGAAGCACGAGCTGAAAATAAAATTGCATGCGAAAAATATAGGTACGTGCGTTGTGGTTCATTGCAACATGACCATGGAAGAAAAAGCGGTAATTAGTGTGTAAGTTTTGAGCCTCTCGATCTCTTCAACTAACAACCCTCCTCCTTCCTCCTCCTCCACCACATGTACTTTTAAACCTTGACAACAAAACTCACAGTGAAGCAGTTAGATTGTTTGGTCAAGCAAGAATAATCGAAACAGATGCACAATTGAATGCTGCCAAATGTGGGTTAGAACGCGTAGGACCTCATCTTTAACGAGAGCTATATACATATTATATCATTAGAAAAGCTCAAAGCATGAAAAATAATTTAAATTTTAGAAACGAATTTTGCCATTACCAACTTAGAGGGAAAGGATTGAGTTTTAAGATGGAAGAAATTGATTTGTCTAAGAATTTGTAACGGCACCATCTACTGCAGATCTCCAGTTTGTATCAAGGGACATTTTCAAATGAAATGGTTCCCTGTATAGACATTGAATTGCTTTAGCCTTTTGTGAATACCAATCTGTTTTAGAGGTATGATTGAAGACAAATTCTAGTCCTCACTTTTTTGTTTATTTGAAAGGAACACAGCAGTGTAGTGAGTTATGTGAAACAAGTAGTTCTTTTTTCTATACGCGTACGTTCAAAATGAACAACTTCCAAATCAAATTATTCATTAAAATTTTATGAAGCTCTGATTAAACCCAGTTGGAGCATTTGCTTGTTCACCAGAGTTTGTTAACATATATATGTGCAACATTGGGCTAATGTGTAAGTCATTTGTAAGTTTACCATCGCAAATACCGAGGAGAGGGAAGACCGTCCACTCTCACTATCATTTTAAAAAAAAATTGATTTTGTGGGTATTCTGACCCAGTTCGAGCACTTTTATGTCAATCAACGCCATAGAAGTATTCGAACAAGTAAATGCGAATAAGAAACATATGAGCATACAACGCTCAGCAGACACTCACGATATCAGATTCTGTATGAACATCTTTTACGTGACCCCTGTCTGGCTCACCCATTAAGGACGCATCAACTCGAATAGAATTATCACTCGCATATTGTAGAGCCAACTGCTCGCATGTCAGGACAAGATGTTCCCTAGTCTTAGGCATGTCTTTCTCTACAGCACGTTTTGACATCCAATAAGTTTTGAGCTGACTCGCAGCTCTAGCGGCCTCTTTGCTGGCACAAAACCTCCTTTCATAGTCAAATGCTCTTAAAAATTGGAAGCAAGAGGTGGAAAGGGCAAGAAAGGTCGTAGTAAGAAAGGCCGGAATGTTTTCTTCATAATCTTCATCATCTTCATCATCTCCTGCATGGTACTTAGCGACAAGTGCGCCGCCACCTAAGGTACCAAGGACTGTGAAGGTGAGCCCAGTATATTGCCAAAATCTTGTTCGTTTCCCAAGGCAATCTTCCTTTTTATCTACATAACAGCAAAAATTTTTAAGGCGGTACTCATAGTAATCATCAGCAACCATGACATCTGGGATGACAAATAAATCTGCTACATCATCCAAATGCAACGTGTCACAAATGTGATCCTTCAGGGCACGTTCTGTTGGGAGGTGATAAATACTGGTTGTAGACAAGTCCGATTGGATTTGTTCAATTGCCCTTGCAAACGTGTCCCTAGATTCTTTCTTGATATTTGATGAATTCATCTGCTTTGCAGATACTTCATAATTGGGGTCTTTTGTAACCGTGTCCTGCACATCGAAGTTAGATATACTATACTTCCCTACCCGCATCAAAAAGTTGAAGATTTCAAACTTTATTTTAGCCTTCGCGATATGAAGCCGCCGCACTTGGCCCTAAAAACATATTACAGAAAGAGGGTAAGCGTTCAAACAATTAACTCATATAGTGTACCCCATACTACAATACACTAAAAACAATCAATTTTATTTCACTCACATCGAAGTCCCCAATGGTGCACATTCCAGAACAAATGGATGCAAGCGCAGGAAAGGCTAGTACTCCCCATGTCAAGTTATATTGAATATCATCCCAGATTCCTCTTCCTTGACTACTAATCATAACTGTAGTGGTCATTGTTAGTGTTAGAAAACGAGTGAGTTGAAAAATCAATGCATTTACTGTCCCTGAAGAGATGACTTACTGGTAAATACAACCGATATGAAAGTTGAAATAATGTATGCTGAGTAGAGAAGGCCCCGAACACGCTGCTTTCTGACGAGTGTGTTGACAATTTGATAGTGACCTTTCCATGCGTTTTTTACACTACTTTCATCAGCTTTTCCAGCTCCAATTTCTTTGCGCTCCATTGTTGAGCGAGCGTAACTGCTCGCCCACTTTTTAAGGTCGTCGTCACTCAGATCATTGAGGGGGTCGACAGTGACAACCACAGTCTCAAATAAGTTTTTATTTTTACAAATCTCATCGACAATCATGATAACATCAGAACGGTACTTTTTCATCTCTTCTTCGTCCTCCATTTTTGTAAGAAGAAATTTCCGAAGACGCTTCGCTTCTTCCTTATTCACTTCTCCCTTAAAATCCACTTCTCCTTTGAAAGAGTTAATCAGCGTCCTCTTCTGTGTCTTGTTGAATGCTTTCACTTGTTTCTTTATTTTATCTATCATTTTGGTATACTTCTGAGTTGTCCCACCTGTGTTATCGATTAAAATGCAAGGTCTAACTTTGGTAATTGCCTGTTGTCATAAAAATTCACATTAAATTTTTCATTTTCAGATATATCTAAGTAATCGAAGAAGACACTCAGTTTTTTTGAACTTGCCTCGCGTATAATGTCTTCCGTCCTCTTCTGTCCAGCATTATGATTCTTTGAAAAAGCAGTATCGCAGCTCGTAGATGACGTAACATCAGTGCCAGAATCGTTAGAGCCTCTCTTTGTATTAGCAAAACTTATCACAGCTGGCTTATCAGCAGTATTGCCAACACTCCCACGTAAGGTACTAGTGGTATCAGTATCGTTAGAGCCATCAGCACCGTCAAAGCCGTTCATACAAATATGTCCAGTGGTATAACAGAGGATACTGTCAATATCGAATCTTTCACAATTTTTGCAGAAAATAAAATGAGTTCCAATAGCAAACAAATCGCCCTTGTCGGTGTAGGATTCAGTAACTTTCTCATCACCTTTCGTAGTTTCATCACGTGGCAATTCCTTGGAATACTTGTCTAATTCTTCAAACACTTCGTCGCCAGGATCGTCTACAACTAAAACTTTTGGACAAGCGTTAGCTGATCGAATTGCCTCATTGATAAGTTTTTCACTGCGCATACAAGTTAGACAACAAGGTGAAGATTATAGTCAGTGAATATTTTTTTGTGATACTAGGAAAGGTCTTGTGCAGCTAGCAACAGATTCTTACTTTTTTGCGGGTTTTCCGCGAAAAACAATCCACCATGAGTTCGGTTCCATTGAATCCATAGCTATTATCACTTTAGATAAATATTCTTTCACCTTTCGGTGTATCGTTTCATTCATTGAAGTTTTTATTGTTTCCTCTTCTGCTACGTTTCCTTTCTCTTCATCATAATTCTGCCTCGTTTTCATTGCACCTTGAATTCGGGAAATGACCCTGTTTTGCTCTTGCTTTGCCTTTTTTTGCTCCCTTTTCATCACTCGTTGAATTTGGGTTGTCTTTGGTAGTTCGCCAAAAAAAAATATCTTTAACTTTCTGAAGCCATGATTTTTCTTTTTTTGGATTCATCGTGCTCCAAGCTTTTTGGGCTTCATCTTCATCCAAAAATTCTGAATCTGGTGCAACAGATGGATCGGTTTCTAGAATATAGTCAGGCATCTCAAGATTCCAATCTTTATAGTCCAGCAGCATTTCCAGCTGCTTTTTAAATGGTAAGCTCTCGTCTCCTAATAACGCAAAATGCTTAGTTTCTCCATTGCTGCATAAGATCTTACCAACTCTCAAATGGTCTCGACCTTCAGATTTTTGCCCTGATTCTGAAAACTTCTCTCCTTCTGACTTTGACATCTTTTCTTTCTCCGCTTTGTTCATCTTTTCTCCCTCCGACTTTTCTCCTTCTGACTTTGATGTCTTTTCTTTCTCCGCTTTGTTCATCTTTTTCCTCTCCGCTTTGCGCATCTTTTTCCCCTCCTCTTCTGGCGACTTTCCTCCCTCTACCTTGCGTCTCCAAAATAGCCACATAATCTTCCACAATCAACTTGTTTCGATGACAGTAGTACTTGATTTGCTTGTCAAGGTTGAAAGGTATCTTTTTTTAAAAAAAATTTGCTTTCCAAAGAATATGCGTTTTCCAGCAGATACAAGCAACTTTTGTTGGTGTTCGCCCTCCCAAAAAAAGTAAGTGTCGGATACTTTTTTTGTAATACTACTACGGTATTGGAGTTCTGGTTCCGCTTTTTGGGAAAGAGTTTGACGAAAAAACCTGTAAAGCGTAACATATCTATTATCGTATAAGTAGTACGGACCATCCAGTCCACTTCTCTTGGGGTTCTTCTTTTCCAAATTAAAGGTTTTGCAAATTGTGGAACGCCTCGCTGCTTCTGATTCTTCCTTCGTTCTTAGGTTGGTTCACAGGTCACAAGCAATCTCAATCATGCTTTTCGGTTAGTCGTGTATAGTACATGTAAAGATCATCTCTCAAACAATATGAGTCGTAGAATTACTACAGAATGGATACCCTTTTTGTGTCGTGCCAGTAGTGTTCGGTTTGGAGGGCTACTGAACAAAACACGTAGAAAACCTCGTACGTCGTACGTTAATATACCAGCTCTACGTTGGAGATTCTGGATGAAATTAATGCCTTTCATTGGAGAAACGCAAGCGATAATCTATCGTATTCTTTGGTATTATTTGGTGTCTTGGGTACACAACCAGGGGGACTTGAAAAAAAAGGTGGTTTAGGTATATGGGCATTTCAAAGTACAAAAGACACTATCTAATTCTACACTCACTGCTGTAAAAATCCTGTTCATATTACCTTATTTGTGATTCTTTTGACTAACAATGTTACACAATTCTATACCAGGACATTCTGAGTCATGTTTAAATGTTAAATGGACCAATTTTTTATACTTAAATGCATGCCTAAACCACCTTTTTCCCCCTCTCAAACTCTCCCCTTTCACCTTAGCATAATCAATAGATTATGGATACCAGCTCTATGTTGGAGATGCACTGGCTGAAATTAATGCCTTTCATTCTGGATACTTATCTCTGCAAGATGACACAAGACAAATAATTACAGATTTTGTGTCATCAAATTTTGCTATTCTTGTCCTGCCACTAATGGCGATACCTCACCGATGCCTCCACCAGTTTAAAAAAACAAAGGACAGACAGTCAGTCAGTCCAGAGACTCATTGTACATATCTGACTCCATAGTTAAGTTTGAATGCTTCTCTAGCTCATTTCTTCTATGACAATCATCTACTATCTCTAGAGGGCTAGAGAAAAAGGTGCTGTCAAAAGGAGTAACGGTGTTTTTGTTTGGCAGATAGATTACAGTCAATCCGCAAGAAACACTCCCAAGAAATGGTGTGTTAGGGTTAGGGGTTAGGGTATCTTCCAAACAGACAGAAAGACAGTTCTACTGTATCCCTAGCCATAACCTCTTACAGTAACAATTTTACGTACCACGTGCCAATAGGTTTCATCCAAAGACTTGAACACCCCTGAGCAGGGGCCTCCTGAGTGGATCCTTGATCTCTCACTCTAATGCATGGACAATTTGGACATTTATATATTATATGACCACAAATAATATATAAATGTCAGATTGCTAAGTAAAAATAGGGATGGGTATGTTATAAAACTGAGATGATCAAAAGCAACAGCTAATAATAAATAGTCACCAATAGAGGCAAATAGAACATCCTCTAGAAAATACCAATGTATGGTATTACTTTTAATAGTATTTGTAGAAGCTGCAAGTAACAATAAATTAATGGTGGATGCCTGAGATTTGATGGGTGATAATGAAAGCAATACAGGCAGTTGCTGTGCAGGTGACTCCTGTTGTTGTTGGGTGATAGTGGATACTGAGTAAGTTGTTGTATTTTTTGTAAAATAAAAACATTGTGGACAGGATATGTTGTATGTTGGGAACATTGCCTGACAGAAATAAAGTTTGTATTGACTAGGCATTTGATCTGAATGTCAGGTTCCTTGTCTCAAAGCCAAGGAATAATTGATGTTTCAGTGACAATAACAGATTTGTTGGTTTTTCTCTAGCTATTAAATTTTTCAATATTCAGATGTAAAGGTTTTGGTAACAGAGATTGCAAAGTAGTAGACTTAGTTTGACTTGATTTCTTGATAGAGGTAGATGGTGTAATAGTTGAAGGGCAGAGTTTTTGCTTGTTATTCTTCTTGGTGGGCTTGGATGATTGTACAGTGGCATCTAGTTTTTTTTGAGGTTTACAGCAACCTGATTTTTGGGAAAACGGTCAAGTCGTTTCTCTTTCTGCTTCTTGTGAGAGTTCTTCTTGGTCTTGTAGCCAAGGGGATGTGGAAATGGAGATGGTACGGGGGGGAGGTTGCATTTGAAGCCAGGCCGCCATGGTGAGGTCAAAACGTCGTGATGCGTTCGTGGCGAATTGTCCCAATTCAAGAAAAACTGGTGCAGTGAGTAGGGGTGTATTGGAATCATCCCTCCGAATTTTCTGTATCTCTGTTTGTGTAGTATGTTCGTCTTTAATATGAATATACACGGCTATCCTTAGTCGGAGAGGGATGATTCCAATAAGGACGTCAGTCCGTAACCCCTGCTCAGGGGAGGAAGTTTCATTCGAAGACTTGAACACTTTCCGAGCAAGGACGCTGCTCCAACTGTTTCAGATGAGCATGCCAACTTTCGTACTACGAGCCTGCCAGTGTCACGTTCTTCTTCGATTTGGGATACCATACCCGACCCGAGCTGGCATATCGCATACAGTAAATAGTACAAATATAAATAAAAATAATTTTTTATGTAAATATGTCTTTGTAAGAAGAATATCTTTTTCTCGATAGGAACTATCATCTGGCAAGTATGTAGTGTTGTATGGAATTGTACACTGAACGTGGAGACTGTAGTAGTTTGTGACAAAAAATAGGAGTAGACTCCTTCAGAAATCCATCTGCGAAAAATATGTTGTATATATACCTTATTTATGGACCAAGTACTGTAACTTCTCAAATTTGATGCAAATAATTTAATTACATAGGATATTCGTTGTTTAACAATTTATTTTTCATTTAACGGATACGTCTTTGACTACGATGAGGCCTACTGCACCCTAAGTGTAGTTTCGTTCAATATTGTCGTGCTGTCATCGTTCTACACACGCGTCACTCCAAAAACAGACGTGTTCTTTTTGATGGGTGTGTCTGTCTTTTTGCCTGTACAGAGTGTACGAGAGATAGTCTATTGCTTGCTTTCTCACATCAAAACATACCGATAGATATACCGGTGTACACCCATCAATAGCAATCTTTTTTACGACCTTGACGATTGCGACTACCATCTCTCCTTGCTGCTGCGCCGAGACCGCCGCAAATATAATATTTATATCTTGAAGAACTCCTGTTCTTTGGGTGTCTAAGACGTGGTGCATAAAATACGTGTTAAATACTACTGCATTATACCGACCTGGTTGAGTGCAGTAGAGAAAGCTGAAAGACATCATTCATCATCAAAACGAACCTTTGTCAAGACTAGATTCATCTACATCTCGTAGACTTGCTTATCAATAGTTAGTAAATTGCTTACTTACTACAACAGCAGCGTTCTCCATTCCAAAAAAAAAAAGAAAACGGATTTCCCAACTTGACAGCCAAAAAAGTTTCTCACATTCCTCACTAGATCGACATTGCATCGCAATACGCAATCGGACATACAATACTATATATTATATAATATCATCATGACACTCACGAAATCTACATCGTCATCGTCGTTAATGTCATTGACAGGTGAAACCTCGTCGACTGAATCGTCTGCCAACACTTATAAAAAGATTATTTACTTTGTCCGTCATGCCGAGGCAACACATAATATTAAAGAACGGGAGGCTATAGAACGTGTCAAGGCATCGGGATCGTCCTGTAAACTTGAACAAGAAGAAGCCCGGAAATCTGTATTGCATTGTCCTACATTGAAGGATGCACCACTTTCCAAGAATGGGATTACTCAATCCCAACGATCGCATGATAAGTTACAAGATTTAATTCAAGAAGAAAATTCACCCTTTCAACCACCTCAAATTGTATTGGTATCACCGTTGCGTCGGGCCCTCATGACGGCGACGGAATTGTTTGGTAAATTAACACCCCGTCCAAAATTTGTAGCCATTGAAGCCTTGCGAGAAAAGCGGACTGGTATGGAATGTGATGAACGGAGTGATCCACTTGTATTGGAAAAGGAATTCCCTCATGTGGACTTTACCAATGTCAAACAGGGATTACCTCTTGTGAACAAGGGAGAAGACAATGTGTCTGTCCGAAAACGTGTCAAGACGTATTTGGAAAATGAATTACCTCACGTCAGTCAAGATTTTGTCGCTGTCGTAAGTCATAAGGGTTGGTTACGTGAATTGCGTCATACTCTTAAAACATTGGAAGATACCGATTGTATTACAGTAGATTTTGATGTACATAATTGGCATCAAACCCTCTATGGGAATGCTGAATTACGTGTGGCAAACTTTGAATGGAGTTCGGATACACATCAATTACGATCCGTCATTGAACGGAGTGTGGATAATGCCATCATTACGACAGATATCATTACTGCACAATCGTCCAAGAATCCAATCTTGAATTTTGTCGAAAACATCGTTTCGTCGATATGGGAAAAGATACTAGTACCAATCAAGTAAGTGAGGAGCGACTAACAGAACCGAGAAAGCTAACGTATGTGCTAGCTACCAACTAGAAAGAGAGAAGAGAAACAATCCTTCTCGCAAATTTGTATATATGTAAAAAGTCATACACACAAAACACATGATTCCATTCATTTTATATGTTTATAGTTTGAACAAAAGAAACAAAAAACAAACACATTGTTGATTACTCCAAAGACCCAAAACAAGAAAAAGAGACATGTCCACATTTGGAGAGAATCAATACTCACACAACAGCCATAAAACACCACCACCATTGTCATCATCAACAACCACAATAGCAACCACGACTACAGTACTACTAGTACGTCTAACTTGGACCACAATAAGGCAACCAAGAATAACCATACCTACTACTATAATTTTCGTTCTGAAACACTTTGTATATTGAGATAGTAAATCAAACTTCACAATAACTAAACACTAATTATTTTACATGCAAACAATGCACTATTCCTATCATTTATATAATATACATCTATTCTTTGATGAAGCCCCTCATGGATATTTGAATATAACAAAGAAATATGCAATGTGTATATAGTATGCAACTATTTTGATTCGCCGCTCATGTAGAATGTTGTAATGCCATTCAAAACAAAACGCAAGACTGCATATTTGTGTTGTTTAGTGTCAGGATAAATCTACGAAAACGATCTCAACTAAATATTTTACAAAAACTTCCGGCAATCTGCTATGCACTTACTGGGATCAAGCAAATATATAACGGCAGTTGTCTTTGGTATTCAATGGGATATGTAATATTGTGTGGAACAATCTGTTCATTACCAAGTAAAATGTCAAAACATGATTGACAGAAGTTTGGGTAGGAATTGTTCCACTCAATTCAGGGTTGGTTGCCAACTCCAAGTATACTTTTTTTCTCCCTTTGTGCTTCCAGCTCTGAATAGAATTCCGTTCCAAGATCTTGAATTTTGTTCATTTAGCTCTTAAGAGGGGTCCCCTCTTGTGTAGCCCTTCTTCTAGAACGGCCTGTAGTACTACCGTAATCGGTTGAATGGTCGCTACCACTTGCTTTTGATGATGCATTTTCTGGAAAGAAGTTCTGTTTCTTTTTGTTTGAGACAATGCGGTGTACAGGCATTACCCATTTGTTTTACCAGCAACTTTCTTCTGTTTCTTTTGGAAAGACGAATAGGATCGTGCATTTCGCCAAGATGGATTCCTTTTTGTTTGCCATACCCAAGGATACTTTCCTGATACTCCGTTTTCATACCTTTTTGTCTTGATTAATATTTTTTGGGTGGGAGGATTTACAAATGTTGAATGATTTTTTAAGAGCATGAAGGATGTAATAGAGAAGAGTTTCTTGTTGCAATGTCTTAATTTATTTTCAATCGTAAAAAAATGATTTTTTTGTTGTACCAATGGGTTATGGATGCAGTATTTTGCCCTTGGCACACTAAAAAAAAAATGTGGATACCTAAAGCCTTTCTCATGTACTTTTTCAATCTTGAAAATGTGAGTGTTGGGATTGGGTTCTCACAAAGTGTCATATATTTTTCGTATTAAGGGACAAAAGAGGTCCACCGCAATGGTGGTTTATGTTGTACCTGTACCCTACCTGGTGGGTACATCAAAACGTACCGGGGTAGAGTGTAGTCCTACCAGGTACAGTACATAGTTGGATACCCAGGTATTCATACACTAAGTACAAGGTATGATTAGAAGGTAATCTCTACAGGTTACGCTAACGACACGTGGAGAAAGTTGGAGAAACAATGATTCGCCAAAAATAGTAACTATTTTTTTTAATACTTGTACCTAGAACAGACAGAATCTAGAGGACTACCTGGTATACCTGGGTTAGTCCTACTGTACATGGTAGTCTTGTTCGGAACTTGTGCGGTACAAAAGACTATTCTAACCGTATCCGGTACAAGATTCGGTAAAAATGATGCAGAGATTAAGTCTTGTACTGACTGTATGTTGGTTTCTACGTGAGAGAAACAAATTCTGACATCACACATAAAACACGAACAAAAAAAGTGAATGTTGTATTGATGTGCCAATTTGCTGATAAATATAGAGGGTGCGATCGGCAAGAATCTCTGCATACAACACCATCATTGCCTCATTCTTTTAGGACCTAGTCCCCCTGCTTACTATTACGCCCCGGCGTCAACGATAAATAACACCATACAAGTATTAACATGTCTTCCGATAAACCCAACGCACTCAATTATTTAAATTTGGTTGCCTACATTGGCAATGTTGTCGTAACGTATGGCATTGGCCTTTTGGGATTTTTCGGTGCATCTACCAACGGTGAATTATCTGAAAAGTATCAAACATTGGTGACACCTGTTGGTTGGGCATTTGCTATTTGGAGCATTATTTTTATTTCCCAATTGATCTTTGTCATTGTCCAATTTTTATCTGTATTCCGTGCATCACCCTTGGTTCAAGATGGTGTCAAATGGTATTACATTGGTGTATGTGGAGCACAAATCGCATGGACGTTATTCTTTTCATTTGAATATATCGAAGCATCTGCAGCTGCCATGTTGTCAATTTTGGCATTCTTAGTGACTACTGTCATTTCTCAATACAATGTTAGCAGCAGTGCTGACAGTAGTAGTAATAGTGTTGCTGTGAAGCAACGTGACTTTTGGTTATTAAAGTTCCCCTTTGCCATTCATTGTGGTTGGATTGTAGCTGCATCCTTTGTTAATATCAATGTTGTATTGGTCAAGTATGAGTTAAGTTCAACCATTCAAGTCTTTGCCGCTATAGGATCATTAGTTGGTGTTTTGATTGCTGCTGGAATTGCACTTAAGGTACCCAATCGTCCTGAATATGTTATCCCTCTTGTTTTGGTATGGGCAACGGTACGTATTATATATATTTTGTACATTTCCAATTTTGTGGTCATATAATGTTATTCCTCTTTCTTTCATTTATCATTTGCTGATGCATATCCATGTGATTCTTTCTGTTTATGCATCGTATTCATATTACTATACAGGCTGGTATTGCGGTTGAACTTGGGAACCCAAAAGAACTTATTGTAGAAACTTTCCAAGAAGATACTATTTCTTCCATCCGTTATGGAGCTGCATTTGTCAGTGCAGCTGTTGGTATTTTTGTTGCTGTGGTTGGAATTCGCGATATTTGTTCTCGTCGTAGTGGTACCGAAGAAGAAGGTCAATACCTAGCAGCGTAATTTATGTTGGATAATTGACCATATTATGCTGGAATAAATGATGTTGTGCGACAGATTGGATAAAAAAGCACTAAAATTGTTGTTATATATATATTTGCTTCAAGGTTGTAATTGTCAAAAAATATCAAAGGTTGTGCGACCATAACTATCATTCAAATCCATCAAATCGCCATACTCTACAAAGTTCCTGTCCGACCATGGAGTGTTCTGTGCATGGTGAGACTAGATTCTCAATATTTTAATTCTGCACGCGCTCTTATATAATTGTGGATTATTATTTTCGTTTCTCGTCATCAAGATTGTCAATGTGAAATACTTCTTGGCAATCCACTGCAACTGGACTTGTATCATCATTGGTTTCCATCAGTTCTCCCATATGAGCCCACCATCGTTGACAGACCTCTGTTTGAGCGATGCTATTCCACTGCGTTTCGTCCTCAATTTCGGCATATGCAAATAGCTGCCGTCCATCCGGATGGAGAAAGATACTATAGTTCCGAACTCCATGCTCAAAGAGAGTCGATTGTAACTCTGGCCAGATTGGGTTATGCCGTTTCTTGTACTCCGCTTCGTTACCAGCTTTCAGAGTCATCACGAAGGCTTTGCGGAGCATTGTAGTAGTCTATTGTGTGTTATTATGAGCGCTACCTGTATGTGGGGTATGGATGCAATGCGTTCTCTGTTAGTTAGCAATCTTTTCTTTGGACTTTCAAGGATACGCGCGTGGAAGCTTCGGTGAGGTTTTTTGCAGGCAGATGAGGAAGTCATATTTAGATGAACCTCGTAGTCAATTCTACGTACAGAATGTTGCTTCCGTCCCATATCTTTCTTTTCCATACTTCTTTTTGCTCCCCATTTCGTCCCACTATTTTTTTTTTTCAGTACTACTTTGCACACTTTGATGATCAACAGAATGTTGACAAAACTACAATCAACAAGGTAAATATAGCTCTTTCTTGCTTTCTTTCTTTCTTTCTTTCCCACACATTTCATCCTTATTATTGAAAAGTATCGTGTGGTGCATCTAGATTCATGTAGCTCATTCATACAGACAGTGTTGCAGGAACACCTATCGCGGTCTATTTTTTATGATAATTCTAACATCCATGGGATTCATATAGAGAATAGATTTTTATCAGGGCAACAACAACAATTCCTACCAGATGACTAACAGTAGCACACCCATAATATGCATAACAAGAATAGCAGGAAAATGATAACAAGAAATCTACTGTATTAATGTTTTCAACACCAAAACGCAACTAACAAGACTTAGAATGTTGTAGTTGTTTCATCAACTTTGGTTTCAAACAAAAAAGGTGAATTACAAGTTGACAAAGATAACAGTGTCTTGAGAATCTATCTGTTAGCATTTAATAAGATGGTGGTGGGGAGTGTTTGTAACATTAAGTTCATACAAGCCTCGTGTGTTGATACACCTTGTACTGGTATGGCAATTGGAGAAAGAAGCCCCCAAGAAAATTTTTTTTTCTGCTGCCCAAGCTTGATGACAGGACTGGAATCACCTTTATGCCCATTCAGTTCGTCAACTGCTACAGGCTTACTCTCTATAGATAGTCTATAATCATCCTTAATTGTGATGTTTCCGTCATTTCATAAAATGGTTTCCATTTGATATGCAATTGTTGCTTTGATTCGTTATCTTTTAGATGGTGCTCAATAAGCTCGAAGCTTTTACGCATGTGCGAACATGTCGAATGACATTCTTGAATCAATATTCCTGTAGCAGCATCTTCCATGGCCAAGTAATTCACGGTTGCCAATTTATCAACCATACATTTGTTAATATTTTTAGAAACAACATATCCAAGTCCTTGCGCATAAGGTGGATATTCGGGGTAAGGATAATCTTCTTCTGAGACGTAGTAACGGTTTTTTTTGTCGCGAATGGGTGGTTTAGCGCGCATACATCCTCCAAAGAAATCAACCTTGTTCTTTTTCCTTAATAGTAAAAGATTAAAGACTCCCAAGGCAACATACGAATCATCATCTGTCTTCATGATGTACTTATACGGTGATCCGTAATGTTTTTCCACGGCATGGTAAAACATCTGAACCTTGTATGTCAAATGCAACCATTGTTCTTCTATATCGACCCATATCAAATCCCCAACTTGTTGAAATTCTGATTCAATCTGGCTCCAATCACCTGCAACCAGAAAGAAGACACGACCTTTGTCATTTTCTGCCCATGTTTTTCGAATTCCTTGGCGTCTCCAATAGTCCTTTGCGTGTGATAACACCCCCACAACAAGAACCCTGTTGTTGCTGGTGTCCAACTTTGTTTCGGAAAAAGATTGGGGATATCGATAGGTGAGTCGCTTTCCAGATATTATTACGTGATCTTGTTGAATGTGAAGAGGCGATTGAGATAAAGACTTTGTAGTCCCATTCGTATTAAAAATTATTGCATTGTTAGCTGCTATAGTTTCTCCAGCACTGTGATAGTCTCCTTTCCCGTCACCTGTGCCTTTGCCTAATCGTCGTTCCCTGTGGCTGTCGTAGTCATTATTTAGACTTGTAGAAAATAGAGGTCCCCATGATTCATTGCCAATCCCTATACATGCGATCAAAAACAAAGAAAATAATCGCACTGCTGTCAGATGGTGACCTTTCATGATTATTTTATGGCACTGTTTCTGCAATACGAATTACTGTAATATTTAGGGTCTATCAGTGTAGTGAATCAAGAGAATACTGTCTAGTCTGTTACATGCCTCTCTTTCACCCAGTCATGCGAAAAAATAATGAAAACAATTTTCGGATGACTGGGTCGAAAAGAGACATACCAGGTACCAGGTACAGTACCTGTACGGTACGGGTACTCTTTTTTTACAAGGTAGTAGTTCTCTAGAGGTCTCATTCACATTTATTATGTTACAATACCTACCTGTGCTTACATTTACCACATCCCAGCTTCAGTAAGAAATACAGGTATTAAATAACAACAGTACTGGTATTATAATAGATATTACCACGAAACCGTACATGTTACAGTAGAACTAAGACTATTTTGAAGATGAAGAGATGATGGGACAAGGCAAAGAAAGGCGAACGAAAGAGCGGTAGGAATATTATGCATCCTAGGTTATCCTATCAAAATTTGAAGGGCACCTCTTTGTAAGAGCGAGTAGGAAATGTTAAAGAATGCAAATAGAGAAAAAGGTAAATGGTTGATTTGGATCGAGGTGATCAAAACATAAGAGAGGCGGTACCTAGAGGAGTGAATATTTTCAGAATTACCATAGCCAGATAAGTTGTTAGTTTCTGTTGCATTTGTGCGACATGTCTCAAACAAAGCAGATGAGAAATTTCAAAAGTAATTTCTATAAAAGAGGATTCTGATGAACGCCCTGGTCCTGACAAGACACGACTATTGCCCAACATGAGCATATAGGAGATATTTTTTCGTTTGTGGTCATTTTACATAGAGCGATCTAGACGAGATGTAAGGTTGTCTATCAAGCTAAGCACATACCAAATTGTTGTTCCTAGCAAAACTTGGATCACACTGTTTCAACTTTCTATTCCGGCGTTGCACCAAAAACCAAAACACCATGCCTAGCAATGAAACAATTGTGACTGTGAAAACAATTAATGTGACTCCTGTAGTTGAGACAGATCGATTTTTGGGGGGGGGGGCTCTTGGATCTTCTTCGATAATACTAGACGAACCCGCAACTACCTCTAGAATCGCCTTAAAGTCAGAAACGCCCGGTCCGCTGTCGTCAAGATGTCGTGAACTATTTCTGCCGTCTTTTAATCTACGGCTAGTATCTCCAAATGCTAGAGCAGCAACGCCAGTCACTGTTATGTTATTAGAGTTCTCAATGGAGAAGAACGCAGAAGTCACCATAGTTCGGACTGTAATTAACTGAGTGTTTTCGCCTGTAATACTTGTTAGACCGTTCATTCCTGTATCCGCACTGATTGGATTGCTTGAACCGCCACCTAAACCATCTTGAATGAATGACAATTCTTGTATGTATGCAATCAGAACCCCAACGCTCTCTGTTTCAACACAGATGCGCACATCATCCCCTTGACTTAATGGAATATCGACAGGCATAGCAGTCTCATCACATTGATAGGCGAACACATTGTACCGGACAGTCTCATTCTTATTGATTTCTTTGGCATCATCTCGGTTTGTCGATACACCGGTGAAAGAAAATTCTTCGCTCATATCAATATTCACTGTGACAACTGTTTCGTGGAAGGTAACACTGGGCCCACCTTCACTTGCATGTAAGTCGAGGCGCATGCAAAACTTTAAGGTGCCCGTAAGACCACCAGTACTTAGTGAGAAGATTCCACTATCACCATTTTCGATTGCTGTTGCGTCAAAATCGATCGAAGCTGTTAGGTTGAGGTTCATGATAGATGGACTTCCAACAACTGTACTAGTAGTAATACTCAAAAGGCTGCTGGACAGCTCTGTCTTACAATCCTCTGTGAAGACACCCATTGAATGAACTTTATTCGAAATGTTGTAATAGAACTTGATCTCCTCACTTGAAGAGGCATCGTTGAAGACAATTTCACTGCCATCAAAAGGAATGATATCATAGTGAAAGTCAACAGGCACATCCACGACACTTTCTATGACAGCAAGGGTTGAGTTCAACTCGACATGTAGATGAATCGCCTCGTTGATAATAGTGCTGTTTTCCAACACATTACGTTGCACACTTGCGATACTGGCTTGATTTTGATGGTTATCGTCTCCACCAAACGTAGCTTCACCTTCTCCTTCGTAGGTTGTCTGCTGAAGGTTTCTATTGGAATTCAACCGACGAGATGTTGCTTGAAGTAAAACCTTAACGCTCACGGCGTCCAATTCTGATGCTAATATGTCACCTAAAATCTTTTCCATGGCAGAAGTATTTTTAATTGGCATATTGAACACCATGGAAAAGGGAGCAATGGGCACAGTTTTTGCTGCGGTACCCCCCGTGAGGGTTACTTCGTTTTCCGAAACCCAAAAGGGCTCTGAAAAGAAATGGTAGCGACCCAGAGAGTCGTCAACAATGATTTCAAAGTAATACTTTTCGATGGGCGAAAAGTTATCATTGCTACCGAGGACAGGGAGAAACGGGTCGGTCTGATCTGAAACATATTCACCCGCTGAGAAGGTTTGAACTACTTCAATCTCATCTGCGCAGGACTCTCGCAATCGCACTAGGCGCACCGATGTTGCTTGGAAATGTTTTTGATCATTGCTTGCGTCGTTCAAAACAGAGGATTTCCAGGATAAGAGCAGCGTTTGTCCAGGGTTGAAATGGTTGCGAACTTGACCGGAAATATCTCTGAGAATCACATAAGGTGGGCCTACAAATGAATTCATTCCGATGCCAATTCCAAACAGAGTATATCTGTTCAAGCATCCATTCATACTTGTGTGACCGTCTGAAATATCTTGTATACTTTCCAAGACAGCATCATATTTTGGTGGTAATGGGTGATATTGTCCTGTGAATTCTTGAAGTCCAAAACTGCCATATATACTTGGTCGTGATTGGTCAGTGAAGTGAACCCATCTTAATATACCTATCTCTAACGCAATGTCAGAATACATTTTGTATACTTCTTTCATGTCAGGATGGCGGTTCACCTGAATTAGCTTTTCGGAATATCCATTTGTAGTTCTACCAGAATGAATTGCGCTAGACTCAACTATATGTGGACCTGCCTCATATGTAGACAAGGGCATACCATATTCACCTGCAATCATCTGGTCACGCAGCATTCGGTCTCTAAAATTCTGAAGCTGATCCTCGCTACGGCATCGTGCAATCATATCAGAAACAGACAGCTGCACATTTGTTGGTCCGTCCTGTCCCAGACCACAGTCCCAGTAGCCAGTTGTCGCAAAAGAATCAAATGTTTCGTTTAGTGACGAAGCTCCTGTTTGAGACGACGCATAAGATAATATTTCTCGATTTACACTATCTGACCCTGCCCAGCCACTCAAGATACATTTGAAACGGCTGCTGACGGCCGCGCCCTTCCAAATGTTACACACTTGTACTGACCTAAGTGCGTAGTACCTGTACCTATTGTTCTGGGGCTGTTCTGTGTCCAAATTGAGCTCAGTTCCCTGCAGAGCACACCAATGTGATCCATCAAACAATGGATTCCAGGCCTCATTTACGTACTCGATGAACGCCTCTACATCGGGCCGAAGTGTTGTTTCAACTAATATTCGAAGTTCCTGTATGTATTGATCATCAACGCTCGGGGCCACCACAAACCAAGGCGAACACCCAATCATGTTACAAATGTCAATCATATATTCGAATGGCATTCCACTGTCACTGTGAAGACGTCCATGAGTTTCACGAAGCTGGTACTTCCGAATCCTTTCTTCCCATTTCCGTGTGTCGCCATCGGCGATTGGTGACCCTGCACCAGCATCGGGATCAACACGCACTACGTTTGGTATGCTCTGGTCGGACCAGCCGTGGAATCGAAGAACGGAGGAAAATGGCTCTAGATACTTCAAATAGAGGGGGTGGATAGGAAGGTGTCTCCAGCGGTCTAAATCAGCGAAGTCTGGCATGATAATGTGGTAGTCTACAGTGTCTTCCCCATTGAGAGATACATTTGCGATATCATCGCCACTGGCGCGGGCCACAACGTCCTCCCAGAAGCTATTGATATTGATGCCAATTCCATTTTCACCTTCGTACGCAGAACCACTCATCAGATCTGAGCATGCCTACAATTTGGAAACAGAGTGACGAAATTTAAGAAAATTAGAGGAGAGGAAAAGGGTAAAACGGTTTTGCTTGCACCATGTCTACCTACCTCCTGTTCCTCATGAGACGAAGCTCCGTCTCCCGCACAAGTACCATCAAAACTAAGTAAATCTTTCCTATAGCTAGCCTCAACCAGTTTGCTATCCATCGAATAGTCCAATCTCACTTTATCTGTATTATAAACGACAGTGTAAGTGCCAGTAGGGGACATATATATCGTGTTTCTGTTTACTAGTGTAGTTGCGACCTGTGTTTGACGAGTAAAGAACGCAGTAGTCAAAAGGCTAAGCATTAAAAAGTTCAAAACTCTTTCAATGGTATTACTTTTCTTACCTGGTCCCATTGTAATGATCGCGGGAAGCCACTCTCCTCTATCAGTATTGCGCGACCATCGTCCCAAGGTGCAACATCTGCATATGCTCCCCTTTTTGTATTGCTAACCCAGTCCATTTGCTGAGGCCCAATGTCAACCAAAGGATACGACGTACTCCAATATCTCAAACCTCCTATGTTAATACCAAAAGGATGGTCACGACCGTATGTAAAGCTGGAATCTCCAACATATTGGTCGCATCTTGCTCCCACGTAGCCAAGCCAACAACGGCACTCGCCAAGAAAGCAAGTGCCCATTTCACAGAAACTTTCACATGTGTCCTCAGGTGATGAAACACAAACGCTAGGTGCAGCGCATTCTCCGTGACAGTTCCCGCAACTCCATTTAAGACCAAGAGTGTCATCTCTGCGCTCCCAGCCGCTATCTGGTTGGCACTGATTCGAAGAATCACACTCTCCGTGTACAAGACCGTCTTCTTTGGCGATACATCCACAGTCAATCGAGCAATCGAGTCCTCCGAAACCTCGAAAGCAGGAGCAATTTGCAGGCACTGGAACTAGAAATGGCTCTGTGTCAGTTGCATTTGCTCCCGGGTGAATGCACTTGCCGCGAAAATTGCAGTAGTCTAGCGTAGTGCACTCGAATAAAGAACAAGTTCCTCCCTCGAAACCCGGTAAACAGTTTTGACATGTATATACTTCTTGAACCTCAGACGCTAGCCATGTATCAGCACCGGTGTAAACTTCCGTTCCTGACTCGACGGGAAGGCATTGGCCCTTCCACGCAGTTGATGATCGGGGTGAACCATTTACTTTGTATTCGATTGGTAACTTCGGTTCGCTCAACTCGGAACAGTGATATCCACAGAGGTCCTTTTTAATTGGTCTAAAATTTTCACAATTAATTCCATCTGCGCCTACATCACATACACACGTGCCATTGAAAGGCCACGAAACTGGATCCGCACACCATCCATGTTTTCCGCAGCCAGCAATACACGTTGCATTGTCACCATCAGCACCAAGCATGCTGACAAACTGACTTGCACAAGCTACATCACGAGCACGCATAAAAGCCGCTATGCCTTCCATCTTATAGTTGCCATAGAATTCTCCACTTTCTTCCATATAAGCCCAGTCTGGTACACGGAATGGACTAGACACCATGGCCCATGGATCTAAGGAGCGTCCGTTCGCGATATGTCTCCCACCTGAAGCGTACTCTCCAAATTGCATCAATACGTCGTATTGAAAATCATAACCATCAGACACGGAGCTCCGTCTACCATGAGCTGCATAGTATTCCCTTGTAGAGTTCTTGATAAGTGGGTGCCAGTTCACCGGTTTGTCCTCAGTTGCATCAAATGCTAAACCTCCTTCGTACTGCCAGTACTCAATTCTGTTTGGGTTTATGCTACTGCTGTTCCGTTGATCTGAAAATATTTTCATTCTATCCCAACTACTTTGTGAAGAATCAATGCTGCTGTTGATGGCTTCAGGAACACCTTCAGCGATGGCAAGTGGGATCCAATTATCAGTTTCGTCGTCAGGACCGTATGTGGATTTGAGCCGACCCCCTGCGTATGGTGCGATAGCAAGTCTGTTTGTTCCAAAATGAAGAAGTAAATGACATTGTCAGCGAAAGTGGGAAGGGAGGACAAATGAAAATTTTTTTGAGCTGTTGAGGCTAACTGACTGGAAGTACTTACATGTCGATCCACTCAGATGCACGAGGAAGACCATCACCAATGTCACATTCTAATAGATAATCAGTGACCGCAGAATAACCTGCTTGAGAGGCTAAAAGAAACTTCACGCGATCTTGATCAATTACTATGTCTTCTCCAAGTGCTTGGATGAAGAGATCCCTGAACTCATACGTGCGTCTGGCAATGTAACAGTAATGAGAATCTAAGCCTAGTGTAGCTGCTTCAGATGCAGCCCAAATCCCACCACTATGCAGACCACCATAGTCGCTTACTATACCCCATGCTTCATTGGAGTACTCAATAATAATCTGGAGTTCCGGTCGTAAATGCGAGTGAAGAAGTGTGGCCAAATGAAGTACAAAGTCATCATCTGCATTGTGTGGAATATTGATCCACATATCTGCATCGGCAGCATTTGCCAACATACAACATAACTCATATGGTACCCCTGTCCTGTCTGTGTAGGTTCTCGATTGTCCCATTAGTGTACGATTTCCAAATGTTAGATAGTTGGGATTCCCTGTTTCATCATATTGAGGCATACCAAAACCACTATTTGTCCGGGTCCAACCCTAATAATGGTGCAGCAGCAAAACAAAATCAAGAAAAGCAATGATATTTTGTGAGCATCGAAAGAACGTAGCTCAAGCACCACCAAAATATAATAAAGCAAGCACTTACCATAAACCTTATTACATCGAATTCTTTAAAAAGATTCACATAATGCGGCTGGATTGGGAAAATCTCGTACTGTTCCAATGCTTCTGTGGGGACAACACGAATGTTTCGAATTGGATCAGTTGGATTTGTCTTGGCAATTGTGACAAAGAGACCATTGTTAAAATCTGTAGACAGTTCAAGCATAATATCAATCCGTCCCTTTTCTCTTCTCTTGACAGTTTTCACACTTGTTAAAGATACCAGTAGAATTCCATCGCCATCATATAAAATTGTATATTGTCCACTTCTACCATTCATGTAAACATCTCTATTGAGCATGGTCCCCACTGTTTGATCACCAGGTAGATGAGTTGGATATCCCTCCATGTTCAGATGAATTGTTTCACCTGTATCCCACAATGTTGATGTGTAAGCTTGAGGTATCCAAGCACGACCTTGTGACATCATATCCCAAAAAGGATTACCAGTTGTCCAATCGGCCAAACCCGCAGCATTGATACCAAGTCGCGGTGCATTTGTATTTGTACTTCCAGGACATTTGTTCTTTAGTGGAGTTGCTGTTCGACCACGGTTGAGAGACTTGTCACTTACAATTGTACAATTGATACCTGAGCGACCTGAAAAACAGTGGCAGGATCCATCACGCAGACATACACCTCCAGGAGCACAATGGCACGATTGTGCGTAGAGCGGTGTGTCTGATGATGGAACAGTTTCGACTCTTGGTATCGACCCATCTAAAACTTGGCGAATACCCACCCATGCAGGTGATGGTGTGTGTGATGCCCACCATGGTGGGATTTCTCCAAGGCCTGTTACTTCATGCACAGTATTAGTTGGATAATAACTCCATGTTTCGGGCCACGGTCGAGTATCCCAAAATCTTGGTTTGGCGTACGTAGGTGTAGTAAATATAATACTATCATCACCTGCCGTATACCAAAATTGTGCAGCAACCCGGCGAACAAGGCTTGTCATGTCAGCATGATTCCTAATACGGCGTAGGGTGTCATCCAAATTTTGTTCCAGTGTTCTATTGGCTTCAATTTGTGCAATAACTTCGGGTGTGATATCATCAGGTGATGCATACAATGTGTCAGCAAGCATACATGGCCATTCAGAACAATAGGCGTATAGAGGCCATCCTCGGTACCTATACAAGCTTGTATGATGTATAGGTCCTAAATCGAATGCTGCAAGTTTGACAGATCCAGGTGGCAAACCTGCATCTGCGACACGTGCCTTGAGTCTTTGATGCATCCTCCAAAAGAATGGTTCTGTATCATAGGCAAAGTCTTTCGTATGTTCCAAGATTTGTTCTTCCGACAAACCTAAATCATACCAATGACCGTTATTGCCAATTTGATCGTATTCTGCGGGTGCCTTATATCCCCATAGGTTACCTCCGGACTGGATTTGTTGAATGACGACAAAGAAGAAAAGAAGAGTACACAAGAAAGCAGCAGTTAGAAACACCACTGCACAAAAGATGAGAGAGAAAAAGAAAACAATTTCGATTTCATCAACGATTATGGACTCACCAAGGGTGCACCAATAGCTGCATGAACTTCAAGTACATCGACCCTAGCTAAATCAGTATAAGAAATAAAGCCTTCAAACCAATTGGAACCGCCAATAGCTCTTTTCAGGGAGATCCCGCTGTTATTACTGTTACTTGTGTTGGTAGACTCTACAGTACTGGTAGAATTCATAAAACTTGTTTGGAATGTTTCAAGAGCAACGTACAAAGATTCACCTGGTGCTCCGTGTGGTTTGGAACAAACAAGTGCCCATACTTCAAAGTCTTCTTCTCGTGATTCATCCAGTACTGTATCCAATTCAGATCGAAGTTTCGCAGCATACTCTCTTATAAAGTCTAAAGGCGAATCTTGATGGACACATACTTGTAATACTCGCAAGGTAGGTATTGCTTGCACAAGGGCAATCATCATTTCGATAGATACGCCAGGTCTACTACCCGAACCCATTTGTGATGCACTATCTTTGGTCGTAACTAAACTAAAATCCTCCTTTTCACCACGATTGCAAACATTTTGCCATCCACATACGTCAAGAGCAGTAACATTTTGCAATGTTGATAAAAGTTCAGACGTAAAGAATTGCTGTTCTTGTTGTGGAGGAGAAGTATCACCACCACCATCATCATATAGACGAAGTAATTCAATTTTGGTAACATTCGATCCATCTTCAATCCAAATAGCAACAGGCTCGTCTCGCTGTAATGTATAGATTTTTTTGGTATTATTATTGATCAACGTAGGAGTCAAGGGTGTTCTTTCCAATGGTGGTTGACGAATGTGAACATTGCCATTACCAGTTACCTTTAATTCAAAATTTGCAGTTTCATTTGCAAATCCTAAACTTGTTTCATTATGTCTTTGACATCGTTCTTCTATCGAATCTAACGAGGTTCGTCCTATACATAAGCTCCCTATAGTACAAACAGCAGCCATACCCTCTCTATCAATATCATAGGGATATCCATTTGCATCATATTGAAAGTTATCACCGTACGCTACGAGACCAAAATTTTCATCTGTATTCCATACAGACATGTATTTACTACAGTGCATTGCTAAGTCACGAAATACTCCTGTGGATAATGTTGCACCAGGAAAATCACCATAGGATCGTGCATATGTAAATTCAGATAAACGCACACCCAACGATGCAGTGGATGCATCGACAACACCGTTGATACTTGTCGACCATGATGATATTGTAAGTAGGATAAAGACAGTACCAGCGATCGTAGAGCTAGTCGGTGGTCTTCGAAATAACATGGTGCGTTGTCGCCTTGTGTGGGTATAGGTCGTATACAAAACAAAGCTTCGGTTTACGACACCGATGAGAGACTTTCTATGACTTAGGACTAGGACTTTGGGACAAGGACTAGTCTTCTTTTCCGAGGTCTCCAAGACAGTTGGAGTAATCAATGAAGACCTAGAAATAAGGTGTATGTAGCAGGTAGGACTACCAGTTAGGACTAGAGAGAAGTTCATACATACAGCAATACCTGGTACGGAGTCATACCAGGTAGTGTTCTTTCAGACAGAGAATAAGTGGACAGTGGCACTTCCGCGGTTGCTCTCTATGTGTACAAAATGAAGGCATTCTCCAGCACGGAGAAATTTCTAAAGCAGTGACATAATATACTGCATCACTTATCACATAAGTCTTTCATATCTGTATTGACACATTAAGATTGTACGTACTCAGAAGATTAAGAACGTCTTTCTTAAGTTCCTTCTGCACAATATTAAGTTACTGTGACACCGATATTAAATATCCCGAAATTTTACTTATACAAATGAAACGCTTGATAATGAAAAAAGAATGACCTCGACAGGAGTGGTTCGTTTCCGAGGAATCGGAGATTCCCTTACGCCACCTTGTCCCATCGTACGTGTATGGGTAGGAGGCTAGAAGGAGACAGACAGACGAGAGAGTAGATTTGTTACTTTTTGATGGATGTTTGTAAGCTACTATTTTATTGCTACAAAGATCCGAGATTAGAACAAATTCTTTTTCTCTCAAGAAAAAGGATCCTTGACTCCGGTGTGGGCGGGCGGGAAACGAAAAATCTTCTCTCATGGCTAGGACTCTATTTCCAACGCCATCGTAACAAGCAACCGAAACAAGAATCAACAAATTTGTGAGGGAACTTTTGTTCTAGACTCAAATCGATATAGGTGAAGGATAGCGCTTACCAGTAGCGCGGGGGAAAGACAGACTCTTGACGCGCTGAGCGCGTGTTACAGAAAGGGTACTTCCTAGGGAAAGCTTAACTGCCAAGTATCACATCTTCAACTGTTCTTTTATGAGCCAGCCCTGCTATCATTTTTTGACTTCCTATAGAAATAGATTGCTCCCCGGCCTTGGAAACAAGTTCAATGGTATGGTGATGCCTGTCCGAGGTGTACCGAGCGCGTGTTCCTATTATACATTGTGTATCGATTGAGCGCCGGACCTCCCAAATTGAGCGCGACTGATCCCAGATTGAGCGCCTCTCTAGCTAGAGAGAGCAGGCTCAATCATTGACTTTACCTAAAAGGGTAGCTACATATACTCGTCGAAAACGTACCGTTACCAGACATGCTGTACAAACACCAGCTTACTTCTAATTACCAACTTCAAACATCTCCCTGTACCTGGTACGGCCAAGACTCCGGTTGAACTTCGTAATTCCACGTAAATTTCGATTTTCAGACAACTCCCTGGTAGTCGGATTTAACACAAATTTTGGACCTCGTGTGAATTATGGATTTTGATTGGTTAATCGATGTTCGTATTTCGGATCATGGCTCCTTGCGAACAAAGTTCGACCAATCTTTTTTAAAAAATAATAATATCTTTCTCGCAATCACTTCCGAATTTCGAGGAGACCCAACCAAAAAAATCGATATCTTCGTATTTACTCCCGCCTGCAAATTGCGGGGAAAGAATGGCATCAGAAACGATTCTCCCGGAACGAAAAAAAAGAACACGGATTGATAGCAGTAGATACACAAGGTCAAAGATATCACGTGTAGACTACCGATATTTTTTGTACCAGACAGTAGAGAGTCTCTAGAGAAACAAGAGAATCAAAAAGAATGAAAATCAGTACAAAAGTACAATCGAAATCTCAAAACTCGTAAAACCCAAACCCAATTTTGGACACATACAACACGGCCTCTCTATAACCATGTCAAACTACGGATATGACCGGGATAATCCGTATGCTTCTGTCAGTGTACAAGTCGATAGTGGAGCATCCAAAATTTTAAAAGAATGGGATGATTCCAAATTTAACTTTAGTCAACGAGTAGATGCATTTAAAAAATTGTCATGGGATGACCAATTGATGATGAACGGTTATGCTCCTCAAGTGGGTGTTCAGGGCACACCTCTTCCAAAAACATTTCCAGTCGAAACGTTGCACGAACCTCAACCAGATAAAATGAGGATGAGAAAGGAAGCTGTGAATGAAGCAATCCGAAAAGTTGCTGATAAGTTTTACTCCCGAAATGAGGATGATGATGATTCCTACGATTCACAAGCAGATAGTAGTGATGATGATGATAGTGATGAAGACAGGTTCGTACCCTGTATTAGTGGATACAATCAACAAAGTGCACGTAGTGGTACCTCTATGGATAGTACCATTGTGGACTTCCTCAAGGCTTTAGAGTTTTGTCACCTATTTGATTGTGGTTTTAGATGCTTTGGTTTGGTCCCTGGTGACGTGAAACACAATTGGTGTCCCTGTGGAAGGTACATGGATACATGGAAGCAATCATTTGGATTGTTGAATTATGATATTGTCAAAAGCGCTGCTACTCATTGTACTAGAGATGGTGGTAAAATGAAAGAACCCAAAGGTTTTATGGACCATGTTCGTGTAAAGGGACAGTCATGCCCTTTCCACTATGGAGTGGCTTGTTATGTGGAACATTTGTATAGTACGTGGAAAGGTGTTGGTCACAAGGGTCTCTTTGATGTTGGTGGCCAAAAATACAAGAGGGCGGTTGCTGCCGAAAAACAAGAAATGCATGAAATAGTTCTGCAACTAGTTGAAAATCAAAAACAAGCAGAAGCAAAGGCTCTGGCTGCTGAGAAAGAAAAGGTTGAACTTGAAAAGAAGTATTCGACCTTGCAGAAAGTCAGTGAAGACCTAGAACAACAAGTCAAAAATATTCGAAAAGAAAAGGAGCTCCTTGGGATTTCCAAAAGAGTTACTACTGTTGAAAAAATCAGCCCAGGGAGACTTGCGTACCACCGTAAATGTTTCGATTTATTGTTGGAAACCGAAATAAAGTCTCTTAACGAAAACAACTCTCCCATTGATAAAGCTAAAGAAGGGGATAAAATTGAGTTGCATGTTGAAAATAACTTCAGTGTTCAGGAATTATTTGACAATATCTATGACAGATATGACCAAGATGAAAACATGGACACAGAGTTCTTTTTTCGTGAAGATTTTAAGGATAAACGCAAAAAGGGCTGTCGAGGAAAGGACTATCGAGTTCCTCTTTTCCTTCGAACATGGAATGTCTGTTATGGAGATAAATATGTTAATCCAAAAAACAACAAACGGAAACGAGAAGCTTCAAAACAAGAAGTAGCTATAGATGAAGGAGGGCCCACTCGCGACTTTCTTTGCCAAGTTTGGAAGCAATTACCGTCTTTGGTAGCAAAGGTAGAAGGGAAACAAGTTGCCTTGTTTGAAAAAGATAAAGGTGCGATCCCAACAACCGATGAGAAAATCCAGCAGCATAACTGCGAAGAACTACAAAGAAAAGTAAGGCTGTTTTACACTGCTATTGGACGGCTTATGCTCCGTTCGATTATTTCAAAGAATCCAATATCAAGTACAGCCATGCCAGTTTTTTATCGAAATCTCATATTTCGTGCTTGCGATCCAAAAGATAACGAAAGCTATCCAAGAGACAAAATGTACGATGATGTCAAAAAGGAAATGGGGCTTTCTTTGGATCCGTCCTGGATGGAATGTACGCTTGGACAATTAAATTTGGCAGAAGAAAACGATCCAGATTACGATGAAAAACTGACACCTGAAACATATTTTACAAAGTTCCTTTTTGATCAAGCAGTGACACAAAGAGACATAGCGATAAAAGCTATAATGAAAGGACTGACACTAGATGGTCGTATCCATATTCCAGACCAATTCAAATACGTTCCAGAAGAAGCTGTTTCCAAGATTATTTTTGCTCCCACAGAATACAATGCAGAAGATGTCATTAATCTCATTAAAGTTCACGAATATGTAGGTGGCAAAAAAACACAGAAGGATCAAAAAATCTTCGAAAAGCACACACTTCGAGAGGTCCTAAAAGAGCAGGCTGGCAATGACGAGAATTTCCTTGCCGAATTTGTCAGGTTTGTTACAGGCTTGAGCTACATACCAGATGCCGATGCTTGGCCTGATTTTCACATCACTGTCTATTTTGAAGACATAGATGAACAATCCCTTCCTAGTGCACACACGTGTGCAAATGCCCTCAATATTCCCAAATCCGTGTACAAAAATGACATCGAATTATTTGCGACAAAGTTGCTTGAAAGTGTGAAGCAAGCCAAGGATGCTTTCAGTCAAGCTTGAGCGGTGCCTGTGCCAATCTTTAGATGTTTATATTATAATTTCACGTTTCATTATTTTCTACTGACTGCTTTTTCTCATTTCCCCGCATCTTCTTGATTAGAGCACAAACGCGTACTTTCTGAATCCTCGGCCACCTGAGCGTAGAGTAAAATCGTGAAATAAGTTTGCTGTGTCACAAAAAGGTGCGGCTTTGTTTTATATTTTTTTTAAGCCCACAATTCACTATCTAGTACAAATATTATTTTTATGGCAAAGCCGATTCAGCATTTCCATCATATGATCTAGTGTAGAGATCTACTTTATCGTGATCGTTTGTCATAATGAGAACGTCACCTTTTGTCTTTTGTAAAGTAACCTTGATGCCTATCCATCTCATGTTTGTGGATCTCCTAGTCCTCAATGATCTTTGGAATGTGCTTATCTAGATCGACCTTCTGATCATTGCTTTATGATTAGTGGTCTCCGCTGCCTTTAAATTGTTTTTGTGGCCATTGTGCAGTATGGGGGGACCACCACCACTACCTTAATATTCCGACTTTCAATACCATGCTGAAACAAGATAACGGATCACTCCTGTCACATGAGTAATGAGATCGTGCACCATCGTCACTAAAGCATGGATCTCCTTCGCTTCCGTTAAGGGGTTTGAAACCTTTACAGTATATGCCATCAAAGGTAGAAGGTCGAATGTGTTGTATTTGAGACATACACTATAGTTTAATCATCCTAGAATCCAATACGAAAAATTTTGCGAGTGCATTGAATATTTAAACATTTACAACATTCCGCCCAACGCGAATGTATGAGTACTGTAACTGCAATCCCCACGAACCGAGCCAGTTTTGAAAATATTGGAAAGATCGACCGAGGTCCATTCGTACGTTGTAGGGGCTGATCACCTAACAGTGTTTTGCGAATTGCTGTTGGATCAGTTAATTTCAAAAATGGAAAAGTTTTGAAACAGCTGAGGAGTAGACTTCATTGATGAGTTGACTGTTTTGCCGAGACTCATTCGTTTGGAGTCTATCTCGTTTACCATAACCGAACACACCCAAAGTAACACGCAAGACATAGCAATAGAATTTCTAATATATTTTAAAATCTCACGTGTTGTGTAATTTTTGTGCACTGGAAACCCATACACTAGCTCTTTCGCCATTTCCCTTGGGACGTCCGACCTTCACATTCTTTCCGAAAACTTCTTCCTAGGAGCACCTTGTTGACGACCACGATTGCCGCCATTACGATTATTATTGTTGTAATTACCCTTACGCCTCCTCGGACGAGGAATTTCGGCTAGTTTTTCTAGTTGCGCAAATGAAACCGGTTCACCTTCCATCTCTGGTGCATAAAAGGTATGACTAGTACCACGAACATTACGACGGCGTTCTGCATTGGTGAATAGTGGATCCTTGCCTTCCACGACCGATTTTTTGTCAGTATCAAGGACACGTCCAACCGTATCTCTCAACAAAGCTGATTCGATAAATGGAATTTGTACAACAGCTTCCCATGGTTGACGTTTACCATTAGGGTCTGTTGTAAAGTCTTGAGGATAAAATTCAATAAGTGGTGATGCTGGATGTAACATAAGCTCTGCCAATGGCCTTGGAAGTAGATCCGAACTTTGTGGTGGCAAGACAGACAAAAGTTGTGCCAAACTATCAATAGCTTCTCCTTCGTCAAAGTCAAATGTTGCAAAACCTTCCTCATCTTGTTCCGTATAAAATTCATGTAAATTCACCAAATCCGTACAAAGTGGTGCGTACAAATGTGGGAAGTACCAATCCCATGCAGGACATCCATTGTGGTAGTAGTTAAGGACCCAATGGAGGCCTTCAATATAATCGCGAGCTTGAGCACGTCTGTTCAACAATGTGTGGTCACGATCAGCCAAGGCAGGTGACCAACCCATCTTACTTTCATAGTAAAAGTCGCGGTAGGAACGAGAAGCATCCGATGGGTGCTTGCGTCTAAATTTCTTTTCTGCCTTACCATCGTCATCCGCCAAAGGAGAATCATCTGCTGCAGTCGCGTCAGCATCACCGTTAATGTGTTGTACAGTCCGTTCCGACATGGAGAGTTTACGATTGGCAGGTTTGGCAGCATCCGGTGTTAGTTCACCAGTAAAGTATGTACCATAAAAATCATCCTCCCGATCTTCATGATCAGCGCTTAACTGCCATCCTGGTTCATTTTCTTCGTATCCTCTACGTTTAAAGTGTTCTTCTTCGTATACAGCCAATTGATACAAAAATTGTTCAAATCGATCCGGATGAATCTTTTCCTTCTTGGTAAGGTAATCGCCCCATTCTTCTAACAAATCAATGTAGTTGGTCATCATCATACTGATGGCACCATTGTCAATTTCCATGTGTGGACAATGTGGTAAGAAGTCATTTCCCACAAGCATACACATGAATACAAAGTCATCAATGACACGATCTAAATCATACCCTTCAAGGACATCACTAAATCGACGGAACTGAATACTTAAAAGTTGTCGGAGAGATTTCAATTCCAATAATTCAAAATCATTCTGATCGTATTCCATCATATCTTTCTTCTTACGGTTCTTATTACGTCCACGTCCTGCCATGACAACAGACATTTTTTCACGTAACAACATAAATCTTGGTTCATGTGTTACCAAGCCCAACATGATTAAATCAGCATCTAATCCATAAAGGACATGTGTTTGTTCAGGACGATAATGTATCTTGGGATCAATTTCATCGTCACCATTGTCCTTGGCTTGTTGGTACAAATCACGTTGTTCACGGATATAATCCATAACCTTGTGTTCTCCTTCACCGGGAACGTCTGGACCTGACACTACCACATCTGCACCACTTGCCTTCCAAAAGGGATCTGTTTCCATTTTGTATTCCACCCATTTTTGTAATGCCAAACTAAGCTTTAACATAAAGTCAGTCCCAGGCGTAATACAATTCGAATCAAACTTTTTACCCTCTGGCAATTTCCCTTCTCTTGCTAAAATTTCGGCACTTGTAATTTCGGCCTCCTTGGCAGAACGGAATCGACGTGATCGTTGTTGATTCATCTTGGCACGTGGTGCTACACCATCTACTGCCAAGTATAAGCATTGACGAGGTTTCACAAGTTTGTATAACCTATGTTGTTGTTGTTGTTGTTGTTGTTGTTGTTTTGAGTTTCCAAACCAAAAAAAAACATGATGCAGAGTGTGTTGCGTCAAGTTTTCAAATAGAATAATAAAAAAAAAGTACAAAAGTAAGAACGAAAAAGTCACGATGAGAATCATCCAATCAAGATAGTTTAAAGTGCTGATTCAAGACACGGGCAGTCACCGTCCATGACTAGTCCAAAAGACAATCAAACAAAGGGATACAGGACGTACCGATCTACATAAAGAAAAATCTTTTTAAACATTTGTGTTTCATCCAAGACAATAATTTCACCTTCTGCATTCCCATGTGTACATGGATGAATGATACCATTCATGTCAAGATAAAAATTATCAACTGAGATTTCATCTGCGGAGAGTCCTTCGGATAACCGACGATTGATATTGGGATACTATGAGTATCATTATAATGTGTGTCAGTGAGTTCGAGTGTGTGAGTGGGCAGATGGTTGGGTTGGGTTGGGTTGGGTTGGATTAGGGAGGGAGGTTTGCAGACGGATGAATCAAGGATTATATTATAATGTATAATTTGTGAGTGATACAAGAGTTGAAACAAGAAGCGGGTACTTTCCTACAAATTTGAAATTCACATACCTGATCTGTCAACCAACGAAACATTTTAGGAATACCAAATAACGATGTATCCTTTTGACGTTGCTGCTGTTGACTTCCAATACCACCATGGTAGTATTGTTGATTCTTATGTTCGAATGGACTTTGTAGGAAAGAAGAAGAGGGTTGCGATAACGCATTACTTCGCTGTTGGTGTGGTGTTACAAAACCATCAACATTTCCGACGATTAGCAAGAAGCTTGCTGCTTGCAAAAAGGAAAGTTTCATTTTTTTTTGTATTTTTAAAAATGTTCTTTTTCAGTAGAATAATATCTCACTAAAACTTGAATCTCTTGCTATCTTAGCCCCTCTTGTGCACAACTGGAACACCTTTGAGAGAGAGAGAAAGATGAGTGTGTGGTGACAACAACAGCAACCACAAAAGAAGGTGAGTGATACCTTTCTGTGTGTGTGTGTGCAAGTGTTGATTGGAGTTTCAGGTGATTGATGGATGGATCGATGGATCTCTATTATTTTTCTACACGAGAAAGAAATGTAGAAAATCAATCGCACGAAAGACAAGACAAACTCAGAAAAAAAGAACAGCTGACAGCGCTTGTTGTGTTCTTGTGAAAAGACGACGCATTGACCGACGCTGAGTAGAGACAGTTGACAGACAGACACCGATCGGAGGGTATGACGTGTTCTGCGCGTTTCAATTTTGCGCGTCAAACCGAATTGTCTCTTTTTGCTTCCAGCCGGAACGACACCGGAAAATGAATGAGCTCTCTACTAGAGAGTGGTGTGTGCGGTATCGTAACACACGACACAAAACGCGACACACCGCAACATCAAAACGCAGATCATTTTGATCCCAAATATAATATTATTATATTATTTTTCGAATACCACGATGAAGTCGTCATCATCTGTTGCAGTGTCACGGGGAAAATGGATCCTTGCGGTTCTTACAATAGCAGTTCTTCATACATCTCATGCAGCAACAACTCAAACATCCATTGTATCGTCCTTGGTGATGGGAGAACGAAAGGGGTTATCATTTTTTGTTCCACGTGTCACTACCAATAATGAGGATGATAATGATGGTACTAGTAGTAGTCATTCAGTCTCATCACAACACTTGTCACTCTCTATTCCTCGTGGTGGTGGGTCCTTGGCAAAAAAGGAAGATGATAATGCTGGTTTCTTGGTTACAAAAACACGAAATATTGTACGGTCACTGTTAGAAATGTTGGATCAATCGTCACCGGGTGTAGGTAAATTAGTTCGTAGTTTGGTATCAACCATGGAACAAATGTTGGGTATTTGTCTTTTACCCAGTAAGCCTCAAAAATCATCCAAAAAGAAAAAGAAGAAATCTAGTAAAATTGTCGAAGAAGATGATGATGAGAAATCAACAGTCTCAAGGAAAAGTAAGAAAAAGAAACGTAAATCTGAAACATCATCATCTACTGTCAAATCATCAACATCAACGACACCAGCAAAGACACCATCATCATTGTCTACATCCAAAAAGCCCAAGGGTAATAAGGCATCATCTTCCAAAACATCCCAAGCCATGAAAAAACACATGGATGCGAAATTAAATAACAAACATGCCAATTATCGTATTCAACGTGAATTAAAAGAATTTTTGAAATCACCACCACCCAATCTAAGTGTCAAGGTTGGATCCAACATTCGTGTGTGGATTGTCACCATGAAGGGTGCGTCCAATACGATATATCAAGGTGAAACATTTAAATTACGCATCAGTTTTCCCAAGGAATATCCCGTCATGCCACCGTCGGTATACTTTTTGCCACCCCATTTACCACAACATGAACATGTGTATACCAATGGTGACATTTGTTTAAGTTTATTGGGGAAAGGTTGGAGACCTACCATGACTGCTCAATCGATAGCGGTTAGTATTCTGTCAATATTAAGTTCGGCACAAACCAAACAATTACCCATGGATAATGCACGTCATGCACAAAATAAACCAGGACAATATCAAAAAGATTGGGTATACCATGATGATAATTGTTAAATTTAAAAGTAATAAAGCAATATAAATAACTACTAAACTAGATCATTTTTATTTTTTGTAAACACGTATTACTATTGAGTCATTCTAATATTATATAATAAACGTTCCCTGATTGCCAAAGTCTGGGTCTACACACTGCTGTTTGTACTCTTCGTGCAGAAGCATAATGTACCAAATTTATGTTTGTACAGAACTTATCCGTGTGCCAGGCAACGTCACGTTGACCAAAAGAGTCACAGTACCTATTTCTTTCTTTTTGATTTCCTTGTGTGTATTTTCACGAGGACTAGAACTTGCTTTGTCTCTATGAGAGAGCATCACTTTCTCCATGTGCTGTAGGCATTCTCAAAGATTTTGTTTCTTGGGACCTCCACAACATGTGGTGTTACAAAGGAAACAGATGTTTATTTTTGTGATGCTTGGCAAGATACACAACTTAGCATTTTTAGATGCCATCTGCATAAAAATGTGATGAACTAAAGATTATCCTTGTACCCCATTTTTGCGTGAAAAGGGGAGGGGCACAGACGGTAGAGTAACATCGTGGCTAAGGGATACGAGTACTGTAGCTTTTTATTTAAGACATGGCTTGCGCGCGGAGAGAACCAGAGAAGCGTCCAAGATACGCCCTAAAGTAGTGGTAGGTGCTATTTTAGTAATACTAAAAGAATTTTTATTCGATTAATCCCAGACGAAGAGTACTGACACGTGCGGATCAATAGATATCCAAATTTACAATTACGAAGATACTAAAATAATCAGTGGATACGGGAATACATCGCTATTATATAGGTCGTATAACTGTATTTCTTAAACAATCAAAATAAATAACGAAAATCTTTCTTGTGCACACAACTCCAAATTATAATGCATCTGAGAATAATGAAACAAACACCGTCATTGTTTTGAAGGACGGCAAATCCAAGTTGTCACTGTAGAAGTAGTGACCGTTCTCTGTTCTGCTAAATAAATTCTCCTCTCTCTCTTTCTCTCTCTCTCTCTGTCCTCTCTCTCTCCATTCAAGAGAAAGAAAGGAATAAGGAGTTCTTGGTTACATTCAATACTCTAGGTTCTAGATCGTGATACTATCACAACCATAAGTTGAAAGTAACATCTTGGAAAAAGGAAAGAAACAAAAACCAGACATGTTGTTCTCATCCGCAAACAATCGTACTAGTAAAATGAGTTGTCCTCATTTTCTCGTCATGGTTGGTTTGTTGTGTTTAACGTTCACAACAAACGTTGTTGCTGTTATAGAAGACGATACGAAGACGACAACAAAGACGACGACCACGACGTGTGCTGATAACAGTACTAATGCCGTTACACACGACGAAGAAGAAGAAGATGCGATTGTACGAGATATGATTGATTGGATACGTAAAAGTGAAGATGGCTTTGTATCTCCAAAAATGAAAGTATTTCGTCCTGAAGGATCTGTTGTTCGCGGTATTTATGCAATGGAGGACATTCGAAAGGGTGAAACCATCATTACAATCCCATGGGATAAGATGATTAAAGATGATTATGTAACACGATCGACTAAAGGAGGAAACAAGGAATGGATTCGATTTTTACATGATATTGATCATCCTTCTTTAGAATATGACGATGATGATGAAGAAGAATACGAAAATGAGATATTTTATGATTTTTGTAAATCAGTATATAACTTGTACCACGACATGAAAGAAGATAGAACACCATACGCACGTTATCTAAAGGAACAACCGCGTCGGTATTTACCTCATTTATGGAGTACGGAAGGCCAAGCCTTGTTTTCAAAAATGATTGGCAGACGCATGCCCCCTCAAGACATATTTGACAGAAATAATTATTGCTTTTTCTTACCTAAATCACACGAACTATGGCAAGATGAACTTTGGGTGCATGCAGATATGATTTTACGTGCTAGAGGTGATGATGCCTATTTAGTTCCATTGTATGATATGTTTAATCATCGGAACGGTAGATACTACAATGTGCATCATCGCGTCGAGGATGAGGAAGAATATGAATTAATTGCCAATCGCGATATTCAAAAGGGTGAAGAGATGTATAATAGTTACAATTTATGCAATCGTTGTACTAGCCGTGGGCATACGTTTGACACGATAGATATGTTTTCTAATTATGGTTTTGTGGAAGATTATCCGAGACAGTTTATGATTGCACCTGTACGAATGAATTTCAAAATTGTTGAAGAAAATGAAGTATATGTCAAAATGAATGATGCATCATCTTTTACTACCAAAACCAAAAAATTGAAAGTAAAATTTGCTGTACCACCATCTGTTTGGGGTTTGATTTATTTAGAAGAAGAAATCAAAAGGTTAGAACAATTCAAACTCGACTATGTAGATGAGGGGTCTGTGAAACAAATGGAGTTAGATTCGATATGGGCTTTTTATGATGCTACGTTAGAGGCATACAAATTAGCTTTGGAGGAAGGTGAAAAGATATCATCCGATTATGTTTGGGAAGATTGTGAGGGTGACGAATGGGAGGAAGTGGAAGATTATACCAGGAAAGGTTGTTAAAGAAAGATAGCAACACTGTTAGATTATTACACTTCAAAGACTAGGACGAATGAATGAATCACACGAGAGTAGTGCACGAACGAGTACAGCAATATTTATAATTTAGTTAAGTATTTGTTTAGCACTCATACACTTTTGACAGTAAAAACAAATAATTTGTATGACATTATGAAAACCTTCGTATGCATTCTTCATAAAACCCGCTCTTGTTCCTTTTGCAGGTACACATCCCATAACTGGTCTTCTACACTTCAGCAAAGTGCAAACAACAAGAATAGATAGATCCAACTAATCCTGTATGTGTCAAAAGTTTACTAGGAGAGTGTTTGTCCAACCAACACTAGTACCAGCAGTGGTGCTTTCGAGGTTGCTAAGGCGTGAAGTCGCAACATTAAATCTTTCGTCTACACCAGCATTGGCAGTACCCTTGTCAAAACAACACATGCTCTAAGCATGATGATGTTCAGGTGGTGGACCAAAAGGATGATCTTTCTCAAAATCCTCTTCCCCATCCAAGTCACCAGTTTTTTTGCAGTCATTGCTTTTTAAAAAAACTACATCACAACTGAAAGAGGAACATTCCTTGGCATTATTAAGCCTGAAATCATAATCATGACAGCAAGGACATTCAAGATAATTCTCGAATCTATCTTGATCAAAACTTCAGGCGTTCTACAGTCAGTAGGTATTATGTTTTAAAAGGATAAGTATTTAAAAATTAAAATTAAAATGTATACATGGTGTCTTCTCATGATCTCAACAAAGAGAACAAAAGGTATTAGAAAAGGGTCCCATATGTATTAGTCTAATGAGCTTCATTTCGTACTCCCCCTGTTCTCCTCCGTAACATTCTCTTTCCCCTCAAGGCAGTTGAAATTTAAATATGAGATTTCTTCTGGCAAATTTAATAATACCCTTCATCTTCTCTACCTACGAATACTTATCCATCATTATTTAACTCCTTCAATGTGCCATTGATGAATTGTGTGTCAAGAAGATTGTTTTCAATGGCTCCATCAACTTTTTTTTTTACCTTCAATGATTCGTAGATAATTTATGTTACCTGGATTATAATGTGATTCACATCTCGTCCAAGTAGAATAATTTGATTATGATTTACTTTATTTAGCCTTGTGTATGTGTAATGTGCTTTCTTTTTCAAAACAAAAGAGACTCTGAGACTACACTCGAATTTATCAATCTAGATTTGGTTCCTGTTCCTATCCGCTCTAGAGTTAACGATAAAAAGTTATGAAAACCATCCTCGTGCTACAGACAGACAGTCTCTCAGAAGTAGGATACTGGAGCTTGTAAAATTGTATTTTTATATTTTTTTGTGTTTGGTGACCAATCAAAAGATAGCAGCTATGAAGTTGATTTGGATCTTCTCTGCTTTTGCTGGATGAGAAGGAACACCGATAGTGGATAGAGGATCACTCTCTCGCTCGCTCGCTCAAGTCTCTAGTAGAAAGAGAGAGTTGGGAGGTCCATAGTGTAATAATTGCCAAAATCCATAGAATTCGGATAGTGCAACGCAACTTGATAATGATAGAAGTAAGTATATATTTTATAGAAATTACCTTTTAAACATCAAAGCATAGCAAATGATTATACAGCACCATCCCGTCATAAGTCTACTACTCCCAAAATTACTAGAGTAGACTTATGTTTCTTTATCCCCACTTAATCAATATTTGAATCATCATATCCCCTTGAACAAACAAAGAAAAATTCTTTAACGTGTCTTAGAGTAAGAGCTTTTTGAAGGCTTATCCTTACTCATTACCGTAGATGAGATCCGTCCTGTTTTTGATTTCAAATATTGTTCTTGGTATATGTACAAGCACGGCGTGTGCTGCATCATCACTTGGATGCTTTTTCGCGGGAGAGGTTCTACACTCATATAGGTATACCTGATCTTTCAAGGTGCAGCAGCTAGGTGGACGTAGTCCTGCAAGCCTTTGTATGGTTCTATCAGAAGCCTTTTCAACTTCGTCATTATAGGTATACCCTTTCCCAGGTGCAATAGCCGAAAGTTCAGTTTAAGCCTTCTTGGCATCCTTCTCCTTCGTGTCTTTGGCATCTTCTTCCTCTTTTTCCTTCTCTTTATCATCACCGTCCCCCTCCTTTTCTTCTTCTTTTTTGCTCTCCTTGGCGTCCTCTGTCTTTGAATCTGCTTCTGTTGAAGGTTCTTCCTTGATTTTAGCTTCAGACGGTTTGCTTGTTGAGTCGGCCTCGGAAGTCTTCTCATCAGGTTTACTTGTGGCATCTTCATCCCCATCCTTTTTCTCTGCGTCACCTTTTCCAGAATCCTTGTCGGTTGATGGAGTAGGGACTGGTGGTAAACTCTTTGCCAAGGCATTCCGTATGAATTTTTCCACACCTGCCAAAGACGGTGGTTTTTCGTTTTGAAGACCGGCTATTATATTTCAGAAAGAACAAAAAGATGAGAGAGGAAAGGATTGAGTGCACAGGAATCATGGGTAGTCTCGTATATAAATCAGGAAGAAAGCCAACAGTTGAAATACTCACCTGCAATAATTGCTGAATTGACCTTGGGTTCTCCCTTTGAATCTCTTGGAGTACAGGAGATCAACAGACACAAATCAGTCCTATTCTTTTGGAATAAGGGATGATGGAAGCAATCTGTTCCCGTCCCACTTGTCAAACGTACAAATCCCCACCGGTGTAGCTTCCGCACAAAGCTACTGTACTTGCATTCCTTAAAGACCTTTTTCAATACCAAATCTACAAATTGATTAGGTCTCACCACTACAAAGGATTTTCCATCTGGTAACCATGCTACAGCATCCTCGTTGGGATTTTCCATCATGGCTTGCATCAATTTTTCAGGGAATGTCTTGGCACGTTTCTTGGGTGGTTGAGGTTTCTTGTTTGCTTGGGACTGGTTCTTTTTTGGTCGGCGAATCTTGGAGATGGGCATATTTGGTTCTCCGCCCTGGTGGCCCTGGTCATCGCGCTTACGTTTGCCATACATGGCAGAAAATTGCATGCCTTGGACAGCTGCAGGAGGTAATCCAGCAGCAGCAGCCATCTGCATTTGCTTAGCATGTAAGTAGGCATCGCCACTAGGACCTCCATGTGAACCTTGAGGACCACCTTGACCATATTGTGATGGACCTCCTCCGCCTCCTCCTCCATACCCTGGAAATCCTCGTGACCCGCCGTAGCCGCCCATTCCCTGTGGTCCCATACCATAAGGATTTGGCATTCCCGGCGGAGGACCATGCGCACCTGCATTCATACCGCCGCTTCCACCAGGGCCGGGTGCACCCGTTCGACCTTCCATGGGGTTCATCCCGCGCTGTGGACCTCCCTGAGATTCGTGATATTGCCCACGTTCGCTTCCAGGGGTTGCAGCTGCTAGAGCGGCGCTGATAATATTTTGAGTTCTTCTGTTCATGGGGTCCATCATACCACCTGGTACCATTCCACCTCCCATACCAGATGGACCACCGTGGCCGCCCATACCTGGCGGTGGATGTGAAACGTGATGGTGAGAACCAGGTCCTCCTCCCTGTCCTTGGCCTTGCATTTGAGCTTGCATCGCTGCCATCATTTGCGGATCAAAATTGCCACTTCCGCCTTGTCCTTCTTGAGAACCAGATGGATTCATGTTTCCTGTATCTTATGTTTTCATATGACATCATTTTTAATTGGTATGGTAGGTAGTTTGGACATTGCCATAGTCGCGAAGGCGTAGAATTTAAATGTACGATTGACCAGATTTCGTGAAGTGACAGAAAAAAAGAAGCGCGGGCGATGTGAGAGGTGAGTCATCTTGGACAACGAAAATTAAATCAAGTTTCTCAACACAAACATAAACCTACCATGCTGTTGCTGACCTTGTGCACCTGGCGCACCATGGTGTGCATCTGGACCATCCCGAAACATCCCAGGATAGACCATGTTATTCATTTGCCTTGGCACGACCAAACTACCTGTCATCTACGTTTTCTACAATCGAAGTGTTCGTTTCAGTTTGACTTCTCAAGCTTGGAATTCAAATTTTTGAAAGTCCGTTGAGTGTTTATCGATCAACTCTTTGTCTCTTTTTATGTGATCGGGTCAAACTATCTGTGTGGACTTATTATTTTGTCTCTCTGTGTTCCGGACGAGAGTAACTGAATGGGACTGGTTGTACTACTGCATTACCAGTATCGTTTGGTCCTTTTGCGAAGCTTATAGACTGGACACGCCCTAATGAAATCTATATGAATTCCTTGAAAAAAATAAAAGTCCTGTCAACAATTAATCTCCTTGTCCGTAGATTCTACCTTACTTTCAGTATTGGCGAAAACATTCCCTTAAAATTTCCTGGCGCGCAGAAAGTTCCTACTTGAATATATCCGAGTACGAGGTATGCGACATTATAGCGATACAGTTCATCAGTCTATATTTTCAACGGCGAAAGGACACTTATATATCAGAAAGTCGATTGGGAAATGACCTCTCGTGCACTTTTCCGTTACGCCCGTGAATGAAAAACCCCTTAAACACTCTAACGTATGTACAAATAATACCAAGATAGCCGTAAACGCGAATAGATTACTTAGAAATAATGTAGCTGGTATAGTTGAGTAAGTACTGATATAAATTACTATAAGGTATCAAGAAAACGGAACAACAACTTCTACAATTATTACTTACTGCGGTACAAGGGTTTTTTGAAGTAAAAAAAACAAAGGCACAACGGAAGTTCAAGTAGTCCCGGATACAATCACGAGCTTACCCAAAGAACTTTTGAAAATAAATAATATTGCATAAGAGCACGTATGACCTCAGGAAAACAGCTTTCATGGGTAGCGGTCATTATAAAAAGAAAGCAGAAATGTATCGTCCATAAATCTCTTTTTCCGTTGCATTGTTCTAGTACAAGAATGTACGTAAAACTGGATTTATTGTACTCACCGGCTGCCGGCCGTCCTAATCGACGTGAATGAAGAAGACCAAAATTCTACGACTAAGGTAGTGCTCAATATTTACTACACAAACAGTCCCTAATAAACTTTTGAATATCTGTGTACGACGTTCACGTAGATGCACTGCAAATTATCGTTGACTCGCACATAATATATATAATGGTTAATTGACGCAAGGGGTATTCTATTCCAATAGCCCCTGAATGTTTCGTTAAATAGACATACAATTAAATATGATATTCATAATCATCCATGATTCAGTTTATCAAAAGCACCGCGTGGGACCCCAACAGTGAGCCAAAATACACTATTCGATTGGTTAATTATTCCCGAGATGTTTATAATTGGGAAAGAAGAATGGTGGTTCAGTATTTGACTTCGACGATAGTATTAACTTATTGAGATATGTATCACCAACGTAGATTGAATACCAGCTTCCGTGAAGCGAAGCTTTCGTTTCACATTCTCCAGAATGTTCGCTCATCCATCTACGCCACGCGTAAGCGGTCGTAATCTTTTCCACTTGTTCAGAATCCAAGGACTATTCAATTCTAGTGAAAAAAGGAATCCATCGCACTACTATTACTGTCAGTGATATATAACCAGCTTAAATACATAAATTATTATCCCTCACTATAATGTACACTGTACACTAGCTTGCTGGGAGTACAAATACGACATTCGTTACGACGACATTATTTTCATAAACTGTTGAAATCTAAGTTGAAGTACCCTAAGTACAAAAGTTCAATAATCTTATGGGAGTTTCTCCGCCTTTTCCAATAATGCATAGAACGTTCATCCATTTCCTTTGCCAGGAAAGTGACCTCGAGTGCCTCCACTTTTTCACGTTTTGGCCGCCTAACGAAGATGGTCAGTCATTGCAGGCCACAACTATCAAGTTGAATGACTTATCACGACTGAAATAGTGTTCTGGAGAAGATTTGTCTATGAACTTTCTCCATCGATCCAAAGTAGAATAGACAGAGTTTTGGACCACTTTCACTCTTTCCTAATATTGAATTTTCAACATTTAAAAAATGGCCATGATAATGATGACTCGAAAGTCTATTTCGACTCGAAAGTCTCTAGGAATTCTCTTTCAAGAGAAGATGGTGTAACATGAAAAGGCTGAAATATTAAATTCTCTGGTGAAAAGATTCCGTTCCGAACTCTTTTCCAGAGGGATAATCCCACTAATGCTGGTAACACTTTTATCAACAGAACCACACATACACACGAATACAAATAGACCAGGAATACAGATCTTTTTAAAAATACATACCATTTTTCCTATTTTGAAACTGTTGCATGTTCCTTTAATTTCAATGCTTGTTTCAAAATCAGACCACACGTGGATATTTTCCATTTCAGGGCCTGAAGAAGACAAAATCATTGCGAGTGACAATTATATTAGAATGACAACTCATCGTCACCAATCACAAGAAATACAATGATTTATTTCAATGGAATTTCAAGTACCCCATTAAAAAAATAAGGTTCAATTTTGTATAAGTATATTACGTTTCACGACAACCTACAGGTACCATGTAAAATCAGTATCCAATTTTTTGAAACTGGACAGAAAGAATTTTAATCCTACAGGTGGTATAACCTAGTAGAGTTTTAATTTTTTTTGTCGTTGCAATTGTCTTTCTTCTTGTTTATGTTCCACAACTCCTTTTTTTCAATAAAGACCTATTTATTTACGTTGTAACCAATCACCACTTGGAATCCATATAGATGTATCACAATTCGGACGTTCATAACAGTAGACACTTATATATGTCCCAGGAGTACCAATAATATGTGTTGCGGCTATTTCATTTGTAGTATCATTATTTCTCCCATTATAATTTTCTTCTAGTAATTTAGCTTTTGCAATAACCTTTTCGTACTTGTTTGGATCTTGATGGTTATCGATATCTTCAATCTCATCAAAGAATTTCATTTTCTCTTGGAACAACAATCGATTATGAGTATTATCATCATCATCACGACATGTCAATACCCATCCATGAACTACATGATTGTTCGTTAAAGTTGTTGAGTTTGCTCTTCTTGTTGTTCTTATTTCCCTTTCATTATCATCATCGTGATCATCTTCTAGGAATACCATACTTGCATATTCATCATAATACAACATGGCATTTTCAATAATGGCACGTTGACCTACCATACCTTGGATGGCTTGTTGTGTCCATGATTGTCCTGAATCATCATCGGGACGTAAGGATCCATAACAAAATACATGATGAATTTGGGAATGATCATCCTTGGAAGTTCCTGTCGTGGTACTACTACTACTACTGCTACTACTCATTTTTCTTATTGTTGTTGTTGGTTTTCTTCTTTGATGTTGTTGGTGTTGTGATTGTAAGGACGACAAAAATCTATAATGATTGTGATTGTTTTTAGTGTAAAGAGAAACGAATGCTTTTGGGAGGACAAGGGTAAAAGCCGACGTTCTTTGTATGGACAATGAGAATAAAGCAGACACAACCATACGAGTAAGCATGAAGAGGAACACACACCACATATAATAAGAGTAACTATATATATGATGTCTTGCAAAAAGGCCTTGGACGAGTCGCGCTGTTCTTGGTGAGTGCGTGTGTGTGTGTGTGTGGCAAAACTAGAAAGTAGATTTTGTTAATCTGGTAAATGAATATAATATAGAAGAATCTAATGCATGTGGGTATTCTCCTCTAGACACAACAGAATGAAGATCTCTCCTCTTTGAGCTAGCTTTGGGTATGTCTCATAAAAATTGTTTGAGGGCTTCCCTTTGCTGGGCATCCATCATCCACCTCTTGGGTACCGATACACGAATCTTGTGCTTCCTCCTATCTCATGCATCTATCTCACTGCCCACACACACTGCTCACACATCATCGAGACGTGCATGTCCGTGCGTTTGAGGAATCAATCGAATCAATCAGTTTTGTCACTCCTGATCTCCGTCTCTACAAGATGTATTCTCTGCGTGAGATGATTCTTCAAACGTTCAGGAGTTGTCTAATCTACGTACAGAATCTATTTGGTATGAAGGAGCTCGTGTATATTGAATCACGGACGACGTGGCGTGACTTGAGCAATATTTTTATTTAATATATTATTATGTTGTTTGCATCGGAATAATAATTATTTTTTTTTACGTTGAGGTCTACCGTAGAGTACGGTAATGTCTCTTTCTATTGGTCCCCAGGTAGAGGGGTCACAGTCATCCTTTATCACCTCATGCGGACCCGAACCAATGATAGTACTGGACTGCTTATTATCTTGCATGAGAATCTTTCTGTCCAACAT